>JAZGVS010000109.1:0-21218 GCA_037356235.1 Bacterosira constricta
TCCTCCTCGGTGGCGTAGGCGGATTCGATCTTGACGATGCCCTCTCCCCAGGCGGCCTGGGCGGCCTCGATTTGCTCCTTGGTGATGGACTTGGTGTCGGGTGCGGCTGGCGCGGGATCGTAGGGCAGGGACGAGTGGTGGAGGTTGATCCTGACGTCGCCGTCCTTGGTCAGAATGTACCCGAACGAGTACTCTACCTTGACTTCATCGCCCTCGGGAGTGGTGAAGAAGTAGTTACCCATGGCCTGACCCACTGGTCCCTCCGTGAGGATGCCGTCGTTCTCGAATCGTACAGCCGTCCAGCCCTTGATGGCGAAACCCTTGTCTTCGGCATCATGGCCCGTGCCGACGAAGTAGGAAAGAGCGCCTCCGAAGGTGGAGCGGAATTGGTTCTCGGCGGTGAGGGTGGGCTTGAAGAGAACAGGAGTCATTCCGTACGCGTAGAGCGTGTTGATGTGGTCCGTGGCGGCCTGGACGTAGTTCCCGCCGGCAGCGTAGGTTGATTCTATTGTCACGATGCCCTCTCCCCAAGCAGCCTGAGCGGCCTCAATCTGCGTCTCGGTGATGATATCACGTGTATCCATGATAGACTCCGCGCTCGATGAGCTGCTTTCTCCGTGGTACGTCTTCGAAGCCTTGAACAATTTTGTAGACTTTGTGGACTTGGCCTTGGCGTCCTTCGCAAATCTTCCATGTTTGGACTCGGATTGCAAATTCTAAAGCCCAGATATGCGGGGGAAACGTGATGATCATGAGTGGTTACAACAGTGTGAGAAACGCGGGGAAAGAACCGTTGGACCTTATCCAAGGAAACGATACAATATCATGATTATCTACTTACACGAAGTCCGGGCTTCCCAGCTGATTCGGAGCTGACGACAAGGGCCAAAAGTGCGACGAGGGCGATGGAGGACTTCATTGTTTTAGGTGGTTGTGAGCGTTTTTATAAACAGGATTTTTTTATGTGAAAGTATAAATGTAAATGAAAACTGAAATCTAAATTATTGGACTTTGATCACGTCATCTCTACGCATCGAGGAATGTCGTGAGATCAGGCACACATTTTGTGGAACTTTTGACATTTGCCTTCGCAGGAATCAATACTCTTCATCCGTTCGTCGTGAGATCAGGCACACATTTTGTGGAACTTTTGACAGCTCAATGAGATAAGGATATCAGTCCCCATCATCATGGTGGATGTTGACAAATTGTGCCCATAAGCAGGGAGTATCAATACCCGGACGGAGTGGAGATAAAGATCTCCCCGTGCGCGGTCCGAACGACGCACAGACGGCGTTGAAAACGCGAACGCTCTATCTCGAGAAGCTTTTTATTCACGCGCGCGTGAATGCGGTGTAATAGTTCCTATGGATGTACTGTAGCTGGAGTATCACCTATCTCAAATGATGCGAAAATGTCTAAATTTCAAACACAAGAAAGAAGAAATTGCGGAGTATCTACAGTTTTCTGTGCTAAATGTGTACGGTAGACTTATTTTAGTATTATGGCGCGATATGGTGTTCACATATCTTTTCCAAACAGTTCCTACGTGTCTACTAGAATGACGTTAGCACGAATATAGGAAAGGGACGATTATAGGTAATGGTTAATGGTCCAAAACCAACCATTGGCGGCCAAACGGCGGCCAAACGACGGCCAAACGACGGCCAAACCGCGCCAAAACTGCGGCCAGACCGCACCAGAACCGCAGGCCAATCCGAAGCCAACCGTGGGAATCGGTTTTATTACGTTCGCGAACGTCATACGTTCTCCGCCTTCCCGCTACTTTCCATCTCGTTCTCCTCTCCTTCCCGCCAGTTCTTCCAGCGGAAATGTATTTACCCCCCACATTGCGCGAGCTCTTTTTTCTGTAAATCACCCTCTGGCTTGGATTGGATATTTAAATCCACTCAGTTCTCTACCTAGGACCTCAGTACGTTTCTCCTGTCGTGCCAGCTGCTTTTTAGTAACAGGTAGTAACGAGCAGAAGAGGATAAGAATCCTCCGAAGATGATCCATGAGGATTTTGCACGGCAGTAGCCATCACCGTTTCTGATCGTTCTCGGCTTGGCGTTGGAGTTGGATGCCTATTTTTGTATGGCCGACAGGTAAGAAGAAGGTTTCGCAGTGTTGGTGCGTTCGGCGGCGCGGTGGTGATGTCTAATTATACTGCTTCGATGTTTAATTCTTCCTCGGATCGGCGCCGTCGGATGGTAGATTGTCGGCGCGGATTTGGCTACAGTCGATTCTGTTTGTCGGCGATCTTGGCGGTGCTTATGTAGTTGGATCCGAGCTCATTCGGCTCTGCTCGTGTATTAGGATTCGGTTGGGGGGTGGATTGATCGGTGGTACGGCGTGATTAATCGTTGATCCAAACAATCGTCGGGGCAGAATTATATTTATTTTTGGGTAGTCGCCAGGTTTTAGTTTAGTTGTGATCATTTTATCGCATCATTTCCCCTCAATTGCCTAATTTCTTTCTGTTCATTTCCTTTCTCTCGTGATTTTCAGGCGTGCTGGGTTTTGCGGTTGGCTTGATCGACCGTGGCGTGTAGTAGGTAGCAGGTGCTATCGGTTGGCTCTATCTGCCGCGGCTGTTCGTTGGCCGTGCGTCGTATCGGTTGCGGTCTGCCGATGGGCGTAGGCGTTACCGGCCGTGGCGCCGCGTCGTAGGTGTTGCTATCGGTTGGCTCTATCGGCCGAGGTGGTTCGCCAGCAGTGTCGCAGTGGTGGCGCCAACTCTTATCGGCGGTCAACGGACGCTGGATGCAGGCTTATTGCCCGCGGCGCTGCGATGTTTGCTGCAGACGCAGCCGTTGCCGTTGGCGCACAGAGAGGGTCAGCGGTAATACGAGGGCGGTGACAAGTGGGACGTAAAGCGTGCCGCTGTTGCTTCGATGGGGCTGCCAAAGAGCATGGTTGAGGTGGATTGGGAGGGGGGGGCATACGATGGAAGAGGCTGTTGTCCGTTTTGTTTGTGGCGTCGAGCATGGGCTCATAGCGGATGAGGGCATTGCATTCGGCAGGGGTCCATTTGTTTTTCGGCGATGAGGTTAGCCTGGTAAGAGTATCTTATTTTAGCGTGAAGAGTACTTTCTATGTCATTTCACTTTTAGAGAGGGGGGTTAGGCTATGCCGTGCATGGGGGGAGGATAGCGCAAAGCCCAGGATGGGGTGGGGTGACGATAATTACGTGTTGCTGGGATATCCCTTCATTCATTGTTCTATAAAAAATATACTCAGTAAAATAACAATATGAATATAATTTCTATTGCTACTCTATTTCATGACTGCAGCCTACAAATCTCTTTGCAACCGCAATGCCATACCCCCCCTTAATCTTTCATTGCCATCATCGCTATTTTCAAAAGAGTATGGTACTTACATATAATGATAACACAATTTGACACAATCATGACTTTTAGAACTCAATAATATTATTTCACTATGTATTTGTACACAGTTTTTGTATCAATTACCTACGTAGGAACTCTGATTTTACGTGAAGAGAAATATGGATTCACCAACACACGGACCGCCAACTAGCGCAGCGCGCGTATGAACAATGACAATGACGCCCACGCCAGGATTATGATACGCTATTTGGCAGTTATTTTGGCGTTGCTACTAAAAAGGAGCTAGACCACGACCGGAGAAACGTACTGAGTTCCTAGGTAGAGAACTGAGTGGCTTTAAATATCCAATCCACAAAAAAGAGCTCGCAATGTGGGTACATACATTGCCGCTGTGAAGAAGTGGCGGGAAGGAGAGGAGAACGAGATGGAAAGTGGCGGGAAAGCGGAGAACGTATGACGTTCGCGAACGTAAAAAAACCGGTCCCTTATTGTGGGAGTTTCCATTTTGGCGGGAACTGGATGAGGGAGCGAGCGCGCCACCATAGCCGATCTATTTCCATCGAGTATCCAGTCACACATGACCTGGCCGGCTTGAAACATAGGAGAAAGCTACGTACGCAACGGCTCTTTAAGTCTCATCTCGTGGTCTCATTTTTGAGCGATCCATCAATCAAACTTGCTGCCGAGTCTCGCAGCTCCGTCCATCGCAATCATTCGCGGTTGTTTGCGTTTGCTTTCGCTTTCGACACGACGACACAATTCCGTTCAGGTTCCATCTCGCTCACATCATTGCCATTTCGCATTACATAAATATTAATCAAATCACCATGTCGAATTCTTCTCGCAAAATAAATCAAAGCAGCAGTGCGTCCAGTGATGCGGCAACCAAGACAACTCCCACGAAACGATCAATGTCGCCCATGAAAGCATCCCACTCAACTGATCATGCGACTGAACCCAACCGTAAAACTCCACGGACGCCTCCAAAGCGAAATTTGTCTTCCAAATTTACGGCAAGCGTCGATGCTAGGATTGTGACGCCTGCAATCTCCTCAGCATTAGCCCTGGAAAAGAAAGGCGCGAAGAAGTCTCCGGCCGACAAATCCAATGCCCGTCGATCGCTCAGTATGATTGGCGAGGACGGTGGTTTGGGCGGAGAGAACAGCGACGAAAATAAGCAAAGCGACGGGGCAGTGAAGAAGAAGTTGCCATTCGGGGGCAAAACGAAACCGATTGAAATACCTGGCAATGTCCAACGGGTCTATCACATAGTACATAAGCACACGGGCAGCATTGGTGGCAACGGCCACGGTGGTGCTATCTACGGCGAACTTACCACTGGTTCGATGCAAAAAATGACCAACTTCATGATGAAGCACACTGGCCTCTCCAAGGACAGCCGCTTCATTGACGTGGGATGTGGATTGGGCAAACCGAACCTGCACGTTGCAACGTATCCTGGCGTGGATTTTAGTTATGGAATCGAGATGGAACAAGTTCGGTGGATGCTGGGTATGGCCAATTTGAATCAGGTTTTGGACGCTGCGAAGAAGGATGAAGTGGGCGGAAAGGATGCTGGAGAGGGAGAGTCGAAGATTGGGCATAGTTGTTATTTAGCTCATGGGGATATTACCGAGGCCAACTATTTTGATCCATTCACTCATGTTTACATGTTTGATATTGGGTGAGTTATTGCCCGTGTGACCATGATTTGCATGATGACCAAACAAACACAACTGACACTTCTTTCCTTTTTTCCATTTGCATTAGCTTCCCGCCGTTCCTTTTTCATCAACTAGCAGAAATGTTCAACAGAAGCCAGTCTGAATATCTCATTTGCTATCACGGCCCAAGGCTAATGATTGACGATTACGGGTTCAACATTGAGCTCATCGTACAGACACCCACATCCATGCATGGTTCTGCCGAAGGACACACTGGCTACATCTACCGTCGCAGTGAGGACGTGAAACCCAGCAAGGCCAAGGCATGCAAGACTAAGACATTTGGTGTCCCATGCGATCCTCTATTTGCCAAGGCTTGGGAAATGTGTCGAGACGATTTGGACGTTGGTCTCAAGCATGTTGGCGAACAGGTGGAGAAATACATGGGTAGGACAACAAAACGAGTCACTCGTTCTGCATCAAGGAAGAGTAGACTTGCCGAGGAGAAGAAGTCGGACTAATTTTCTTACTCAATTCATAAAAACAGAAGGCTTATCCAAGATGGCTTGGATAATTTTTGCCTGAGCTCAATATTGTAGATATCTAAGAATAATATTTGAAGCATTCATATAACAAACTTTCACTCATTGTGCTCTCTTGGACTACCGACTGCCAGTGTCAATGTAGATGATGTGGCATGTACCTTTCAGCAGCATTACTTTTATTCATTTGCAATATGCGGGCTGTATGTACAATATTAGAGTTGTTGATAACACGATGAAAGTTAGCCGACTTTTCAGAGTTGGAATACGAGCTTTACTTCCACGTGTTTTTTATCTAGTTCTATATGAGTGGCCTTGGTGCCTTGCTCGTTTATGGCTAGTCTGATAATGTTGCTGGACCATTAGTTTTGAGACTATTACTGGCAATAATTTCACATAGAGAATGTATGTGATGGGACCGAAAAAGGTACAGCCATAGTATAATGAAGATACCAAAAGATACCGACGTACCTTCATAAGCACATAGACTGCTAGATGTATCTAGCGAAGTGACTTTCTAACGTCCCATGGGAACTCGTACGGTCTACATGGAACATAACTCGATTGGTATCCACTTCTTGATGCGACACAGATAATCAAGAGATCGATCGACTAGGATACCAGAAGATAGATTTGACTTCTGGGCAAATTAGACTTGGGTGATGCAGCGTGATGTGGACTCCGCACGAATCTTCCATTTCCTTCCATAAAAAAAACTATCAAACTTATCAGCAAAGCTCACTGCGATACCCTGTGTAAACTGAACAACATCATAAAAAAACTATCAAACTCATCAGCAGCAAAGCTCATTGCGATACCCTGTGAAACTGAACAACATCGGCACCTGTGATAACATCATGCAGACGAAGGAGATAATTTTAGTGGCGGACCGTGATGGCCCTGCATCTGGTCACGGCGATCCAGTCGGTGATCCGGTCCACTCTGGTCCCGAGGATACCGTTGCAAAGAATAATAAGACTGATGACGATTTTGATGGTGAATTGGGAGCATTGATTTACAAGCACAGTCACTCGGTGAAAGCTAGAGCAGAAGCGGCGAAGAGCGCAGCATCAAACGCATCCGCTACGCATAGAAGCGAACAAACCCAAACGTGCACCCAATGCGTGCAAACGAAAGAGAAACTGACGGTGGAGAAATGTGATGGCCCCGCACCAGGACAGGGCCATCCGTTCCGCTCTGGTCTCAAGGATACCGTTGCAGAGAATAGTAATAAGACTGATGACAACTTTGATGATGAATTGGGGGCATTGATTTACAAGCACAGTCGTACGGCTAAAGCTAGAGCAGAAGCGGCGAAGAGCGCAGCATCAAACGCACCCGCAACCCGCAAAAGTGAACTATACGTATCCTTGAACCAAACTCCAACGGGCACTCAAGGAATTTACGATATTCCCAACGAATGCAGCGTCATATCAAATGTTGCAGATTTAGGTCCAACACCCGATCATCCTCAAAAGAAAGGTGTACTGAAGCGAACACTTCCTGAAGAGAGATATGATGGCCCTGTACGTCAAAAGAAGGCCCACAAGAGGTGTAGGGAAGAAGGCTGCACAAACAGTGTCCAAAATAGTGGAGTCTGTTTTAGGCATGGTGCATCTTGTCCTACTTGCACTCACGATGGATGCACAAAGTATGCTAAGAAAGGAGGAGTGTGTCTTCGGCATGGTGCATCTTGTCCTACTTGCACTCACGATGGATGCACAACGTATGCTCGGAAAGGAGGAGTATGTGTTAGGCATGGTGCACAAAAGAAGCAATGCAGTCATGACGGATGCACAAATCAAGCTCAGAAAGGAGGAGTGCGTATTAGGCATGGTGCACAAAAGAAACAATGTAGTCATGACGGATGCACAACGTATGCTCGGAAAGGAGGAGTATGTGTTAGGCATGGTGCATCTTTTCCTACTTGCACTCACGATGGATGCACAAATCAAGCTCTGAAAGGAGGAGTATGTGTTAGGCATGGTGCACAAAAGAAGCAATGTAGTCATGACGGATGCACAAATCAAGCTCTGAAAGGAGGAGTATGTATTAGGCATGGTGCACAAAAGAAACGATGCAGTCATGACGGATGCACAAATCAAGCTGAGAAAGGAGGAGTATGTGTTAGGCATGGTGCACAAAAGAAACGATGTAGTCATGACGGATGCACAAATCAAGCTAAGAAAGGAGGAGTATGTATTAGGCATGGTGCACAAAAGGAACGATGCAGTCATGACGGATGCACAAATCAAGCTCAGAAAGGAGGGAGGTGCGTGAAGCATGGAGCAGTAGACACATGCAACCATGAGGTATGCATCACGCATGTCCGAAAATGAGGTGTTGGAAGCATGGCGCAAAGTATCTCTAGCAAAAATGGGCTGCCTCTATTCATAAATTGATCCGGAAATATCAGTTGACAATACACCAGCTTCTTCCATTGACAATGAGGAGATGAGTCAAATAATACAAGTAGGTGGTATCATTTTCCGCTGTTTTACACATCACGAGTAACTGTTCTCACTCCATGTACCTGTTGTGTAGATATTGTTGTTGGCGTTATCTAGACTACATGCTTTCCCATTTACGGCATGCTGATAATATTGACCCTGGCGAGTATCGATTGACACGACATGCCACCCACATTCAGTTAGGGGATAGTACTACTTTGTCTCCAATTGGATTTGGGTAGAGAAACGTACCTAGAGGAGAAACCATAGACTACCATCTAGATGGTACATAGACGGGCGGGACGGAGGATGCATGCAAAGAACAGCCCAAAAGGCCCAAAGAAATGTCCGGGTCACGGTGACCAGTCCGTAGGTGGTTGGTTTCTAGTGCGCAATGTTCACATTCCCACGTAGCCCCCCATAGGAACTAGGACTTGCGCATAAATAATGACAAAAAATATGCCCGCACAATCAAAAGACCAACCATCTACCTACCATACCTGTCCGTGACCCACTCAGACACAAAAAAGCAACATGCGCAACAACTTTCGCACACATCTTTTCGCACGGCGAAAAATCTTGGGATTGGGAGGAAACTAGCGGAAATGGCAAATCATATCCCATACCCATACCACAGAACCATAACACTACAACCACCAGGACAATCATAGATAGAGCAGACAGAGAGCCTGCGCAAGCGAGCACCAAGAATTGAAGACTCGACGCTGAGCGCTGACGCTGACGCTAAGCTGAGCGGCCTTACAACTCGCACGATATTCCCCTACGCAGATACAGATGGCTTCGCCACCCGAAACGACACACCCAGATCCAGAACCAGCCCTCGATAATTCAAACTACAAGAAGGATCGAGTAAGCGAATATCATCACGACGGCGATGTTATTAAATCCCCACCGAACCCATCATCATCGAACCCAATCAATAGCAACAAAATGTCCCAAATACCGAGAACCCTCATCCTCGCGACAATCTACGCTTCCATATCAGGACTCCTCTTTGGTTATCAAATGGGCGTCACCGGTGGAGCTCTGCACTCTCTCCAATCCTCGCTAGATCTAACCTCTTCACAAGCCGAAAGTATATCCTCCTTTTTCTTCATTGGACTCATGATCGCCAGTCCCTTTGGTGGCTATGCCTGTGATCGGCTGGGACGACGGTCGTCGATATTATACATGGATGGTCTGTTCATACTGGCGGCATTTATATTAGCAGTGGCACCCAATTACGATACTATCCTAGCAGGACGCTTCATTGCCGGATGTGCCTCAGGAATATCCCTCGTGGCCTCGGTAAGCTATCTCACCGAATTGGCAAGCGCCGAACACCACCACTCCCATCGGGGGGCATTAGTTTCCTCCGTCGAGGCATCCATCGCCCTCGGCTTTCTAGTATCCTACCTAGCCTCCTATGCATTGACTGTATCCATTGATTACGAAGAAGGATGGCGACTATTATTCGGCGCAGGAACTGGAATACAAGCCTTTATACAATGGATGGGTATGCTGAAAATGCCCGAAAGTCCGGAATGGTTGGCTGCGCAGGGGTTTCATGATAAGGCCCATGCGGCATTACGGAGGATTACTCCCCGGAGTAGTTTGGAGGATGATGCTGGATCTCTTGCGGGGAGGGTTGCGGAAGTAGAGGGAGAGGTGATTATGGGTCGATCGGAGGATAGGGTTCCTTTGGAATATGGAGAGGTTAATTTCTTCATGTTGGATGATTGTCCGGCTGTTTCGCATTATTGGAGACAAGCTGTCATGTGAGTGTGGATTACAATATTCGAGTTGAAAGTCTACGTATTTCATTATTTCTATCATTTTTTTCTGACATAAAATCCTGATAAATCTCTCTCTCCGTGACACTATCAGAATTGCCATTCTTGCAATAGCAGAGCAGTTTTGTGGGCACATTAATATCATCAATTATGGTGAGTTGATATTATTACAAACACCAAAAAATGACGTGAAATAGTCTTCTGCTTCTGCTAATAAACTTACTTGTACACAGCCCCTGTGATATTTGCCGAGGTATTTTACAACTATGACGAGGAAGAGGCTTCCAACAATGGAGGGGCGATAGCTTCAGAACTAATGACAACAACAATTATTCTCGGTGTGGTGAAATTAATTATTACCACCTTTGTTTTGTTCGAGGTGGATAAACTGGGGAGACGATTCCTTCTTAAGGCTGGTGCAGGAATTGTGACTGTTTCATTGCTCTTTCTGGCCATTGGGTTCTCGGTAAATTTAGAGCATACACAAGTTACAGAATCAGGTGCAACGGAACTTGTGCATTCCAACTTCCAACGTGCATTAGTTTTGATTGGATGCACCGGGGTCATTGCTGGTTTTGCTCTCTCGTATGGGCCCATCACGTGGTTGATAACATCTGAACTGAGCCCCTCCTCTATCCGTGGTCGAATGTTGGGATTCTACACAGTTCTTACACACGGAAGTGCAGCAATAGTGTCCTACACGTTCCTATCTGGGCAGGAAAAGTATGGTGAAGCATTTCCGTTTTGGCTTTACTTTTGTTGTTCTCTGGCTAGCTTTGCTTTCATAGTAGTGGCTGTGCCAGAAACAGGAGGTGTCACTGGCAGTGATGGCGAAGATGTCGAAAGTCTTTTGGATGATACTCTCTTTTGGAGTAAAGACAATCCGCTGTACCGTTGTTGTCGTCCTCTCTTTGGCTGTCCCTGCCCAGTTGGATGTAAGAGGAATAATTCCATACAGGAGTTGGGCAGGATAGATTCATGTTTTGATGATGTAGAAGGTGCATGCAATGGGCGACGATTTTCTCTCACTTAAGGTGTTATACGAGGAGTGCATTTCCTAGAATATCATGATTTTGTTGCATATGTAATTATACTCTATCAAAGTATCTACCTATCTCACTATTGATACATTGGAAATCCAATGCCCTCTCGCCGTTCGTCTTTGGCGGGGAGGAAAATAAGAAAAATATCTTGGGCTTTGCTCTCAAAGGCCTTAAACCACAGCATATCAAAGTGACATTTATTCGTTATATGTAATCATGCATTTTATGTGACATTTGTTTGTCTGCGTCCACCTAAAACTTAACACACAGTGCCTCCACGCGGAGTGGCTGCGTCAAGGATGTTGTCAATGCATGATTTGCGCAGGAATACTTGCATTGTTCCATCGTAATCCAAAGTCAAGATTGCAGCACTTGACATATCATCGTACACACGATCCATTCCCAACGAAAAGGGGAATACCTTCTCGCTGGAAAGTAAAGCTTCATCCATGCTCCTGGATGGAAAGAAAACTGAATCTGTGACAATTGGTAGAGAAGCTTTGCTGGCCTCAAAATGGTGAGAACTTTTTGTTTTGTCATGTGTTTGATGAACACTCATGTTGACATTACTTTTCTTCGGCCGATTCTTATCAAAAGTTTCCCAAATGAACACCTCACCAGATTCCGAGCCACATGCTATGTGACTCCCTGACTCGCATATGCGTGCACAAATTTGCATGCTGTAGTTAGTGTGGCCTTTATACTTGCGAACAAGACAAAAATCATTCAGCCCGTAAAGCCTCACACGTGAATCATTAGTAGATACAAGCATTCTCTCCGTATATCGCAGCGCCTCTGGGCGCGGAGCACCATTTCGGAATACTGATGATACTCTTCTTGCCATATCTTTTCCTGTGCCACTGAACCTTTCTGTCAATGAAGGCGAAGATCCTTCTCCGGAGTCTGGAATCGACTCTGGGCCGGACTTGTCTTTGCCTCTTGGCAACCAGTCATCTCGCTCCCCACGCACGAAGCTGATACCCGTAACCTTTTTTCCCATCCTATGTTTGCCACTACGATTTCGACAAGCAATCTGCGTGTAGTATTTCAACCCATTCACATCATAGAAGTAGACCTGACCGCGAAAAAGTCCTGCCACTGCATACTTCCCATCTGGAGTGAAACGTACAGCGGTGATCACATCTGCAGCTTGTGCCCATTCTTTCACTCGACCATCTGTTATATCCCACATACGCAACTTTTTGTCTATTCCACCTGATATGAAATATCTGTCATCGCTTGGATGGAATGCTACTGATGCAACAAGATTAGCATGTTTGAACAGATGGAGACACCCCGGCTTGGAAAAATGGTATAGGCGTACTGAACTGTCAATAGATGCAGAAAGAAGGAAATTGGTGTGGCTCCATGAAAGGTCAATTACATCTGCGGTGTGGTCTTTGAATCGCTGTATTGGCTCAGAAGATAATATCTCCAAATTAGTCGCAAGCTCTGGTCCCGTCCCAATGAAGTGAAAGGGAGGAGCTGGTGCTTTTTGAACTTCTTCTTCGGGCACGTGTTTGGTATTTTCAGCCTCTTCACTATCTGATGTTTCAATGTGACTTTCCTCCTGTTGTGTTGGCACCCCATTAGGATGCATTGCTTTCGATTTTGGTGAGACAGCCCAAATACACACATTTCCATCTTCTCCGCCCGTTGCAAGAAATCTACCATTTGCACTAAAGGAGGCGCACCAAGCAGGCCCCGTGTGTGCATGGGGGACAGTCTTGATGAGGAGCATAGGATTGAATTGATTATTAGCTTGAATTTCCTGTGAACCTTCAGAGATTCCCGAAGAAAAAGTTCTGCTCTGTTTTTGCCGAGATGACGATCGCACATTAATGGCATTTCCGGGGAGCATGTCTGCCGATGTAGTGCGCTTTCTATTAAGCTTTTGCTGGCGCGATGACTTCAACCCCGCCACACCTTTACGTACATTGGCCGCCATTTTGCTAGTTGACATTTTGCTAAACTTGACACCAATCCGTTTTCGATCGATAGGTGTCATGGGGGTAGACCCTTCGGTGATACCACTATCAAAGCTGGCCGCAGCCAAAGGTTTCGCAGGTGTTTCATCACTGTCTTTTGAATCTGCTCCTTGAATCGAGGCCATCCGCTGAAATTCGAGCTGTCCCTTCGTTGGCAACAATGAATATTGAGTGTCCAAGGCATCACTAGACCCAACCTCATCAATCTGTTTCATCACATCCCGCACGTCATGAATGCTGCCAGTATCTTTGTTGACCATCTGGTATTTGTCGCCGGCAGTGGAAGAATCATCGTCACTAGAGTCGCTCTCCCAATCCAACTGTTGTCCATCATTATTTGCAGTCTGTTCCCGCTCACTCATTGGTGGAGGTGAAGCCTCCCCAGTGATGTCCTCCTCATTTGTTGTACTAGTCTTTGTTGGTGAAGATGCAGCTGCTCTCCATCCTCTTTTGCTCCCTCCCTTGACGCTGTAGCTAAGCGTGTTTGGACAAAACAAGTAGAGCGCTTCCAGCGGTGATTTGATATCGCAAGCAATATCCATGACACGACTGCAATCGATGATTTTTTGGGGAGTCATATATTGTTCTGTGCTATCATCTTGGATAATTTCGTGTTGATCAATCGCATCATCGGTCTTACTTTCCTCTTCTTTGCCAGCATTCTCTTCCTCTTTTAGTTTTTGAGTAATCAATCGATTCAAGGTTTGCAAATCTTCATCATCGTACTCACTTTCCACGACATCATTCATTTCTTTGGTTGGTACGCTGTAAATTTGTTCATTTTCATCGGTTGTCTGCGAATCGTGAAGTACATGAATATCACGGTTTCCTGATTGCAAGACATCTAGATTGATAGGTGGCACTATGGGTGTTGCCGTGGCAGTAGTTTTTCCATCGCCCAAGTCACTTCTCTCGATCTCTGTCTCTCCCGTCTCAGAATTGTCATCGTTACTGTTGTCATGTTTCGAATTTATTTGCTCATCAATATTTTCTTCGTAGCTCGCACTCTCTGATTGCACAGCATCTAACAATGACAGAGAACGTGAGTTCAATATGTCTAAACTATCTTCACTCGGATTCAAATCCTTCATGCACGATCTAGCCGACACCCACTCTTCTTCCATTTCCTGCTTCGGGGGGGGCTGCGATGATTGTGATTCTTCCTCCAGATTCGACTCATGGAGCGGTTGAAGACGGCAAGATTCCTTGTTCGCTGTTATGCCGTCGCTATTGCTATTTGAATCATCCTCTAGATTTTCAACTGCATCAAAAAACTCATCTATCTCGCTGGAGCTTTCGCTACTTGATCTTATCATTGATTTTGGCATGGCTGCTATGTACCTACTCCGATTCGCGCCACCCCGACAAAAAGAAAATTGCGCTCTGCTGTTAGAAAGTGTGCTGCAATGAAATGTCAAAGGGTTAGAGCTCTTCCCGCATCCACCTCTCCTGCCTATCGTATCGGTCCCTAATCCTAAGACCAGGATTCTCTTTTCTAGAAGATATCGTAGAGAAAGATAGAGAAGCGAAGACCTTGCATGACCTTGCTCTTGCTCCCTTTTCTTTGTATTGTCGTTGAGGTTTGTGGGGTCTCTAGTTGCATCTCTAGTTGGGGGTTCGGGGGTTCGGCCGCGCGTGTCGTGTGGTGGTGTCGCATCGCGAGCGTTTATCGTGGTAGAGATTATCGCAGGTTATCGCTCTTTTCACAATCAAAGATCGCTGGGGTTCGTTGGTCGTTACACGTGGAAGTATTCAACGCGCGCGGAGATGCAACTTCGCAACAGTGAACAGCAACAACAACAACAACTAACATACCTACTAGGTAGGTACATACGATAGGTACTGACAACAACAACACACGACGCCACGCACCCACGCACGCTCGAATTGGAATTGCACTCTCACAACTTTTTACTTGAAGGTGTGTGATGGTGGACCATGATGATACTGAGTATTAATTTACAGCATGGCGCAGCGGTGGTGGCGGTCATGCAAGGGAGGGATATGATGGAAAAGGCTGACATTAATCGGTCACATAGCGGAAGGCGGCGTTCAGCCGATTGCATACCTTTTGCCGGCGGTCGGCGAGCTGAATAAGGGAATGAGTTCTCCTCAGATTTATGAAGGAACATTTCTCTGATTTCTAACATGTCCACTTAATATTCTCTTTCCTCCACCTCTAAACAGCTGCCAAAAAAAGCATCATGTTCTCTACCGCCACTCGTACTATCGCCGCCACAGCCGCCCGCAGGGCCGCCACTCGTCGTGCTGTCTCGGTATGTTTGCTCTGCACAATAACAATATCATTACTTTATTCGACTGCAGTACCCTAATCTAACAACAAAATGCTTCCCGTAATTTTCAGTCCATGGCCGCCCGCGCCTCCGCAGCTCCTGTGGCATCGAAACTTTCTGGAATTGCCCTTGTAGCGGCTTCAGCTGTCACCGTTGCCTACCAATACGACAACAAAACCTCAGCTGTGTCATGTGATGCTCTTCCTGTACATGGAGTGGCTGGAACCAACCAGGAGCGTACCTTCTTGGCTGTCAAGCCTGACGGAGTCCAGCGTGGCCTTATTGGAGATATCATTGCTCGATTTGAGAAGCGTGGATACAAGGTAAGCAAGAAATTTTAATGGATTTGTTCTTATCTTTTTGCCATTTTTCTAACTAACTCATGTTTTGTGTATCGAATTTAGCTTGTCGGTTTGAAGATGGTTTGGCCTACCCTTGAGATGGCTGAGACTCACTACAAAGACCTCTCCAAGAAGGGATTCTACCCAGGGTACGTTAAAAAATGTCATTTTATTTACCAGTTTCTAATACGCTAACATTCTTGTGGTTAATTGAAAATATAGTCTATGCAAATTCTTCTCCTCTGGGCCTATCGTCTGCATGTGCTGGGAGGGCAAGGATATTATTAATCAGGGCCGACAGATGCTCGGAGAGACTCAGCCATTGGCATCCAAACCTGGATCAATCCGCGGCGACTATTCCATTGATCTTGGACGCAACATCTGCCATGGAAGTGACTCCCCCGAAGCAGCTGCGCATGAGTTGGGTATGTGGTTCCCAGAAGGTGTGAATGACTGGGGCAAGTCCGTTGATACTTCAGTCTATGAAAGTTAGATTGTAACATTCTGCTGAATACGATAGCATTTATTCAAATTGTGTACGAGTAGCTTAACGTTGAAACATATCTTTACCCTTAAATTTATGCATGGATGTATGAATAGAAATAATTATGTGTGAATGTTCAATGATCTATTTATTACTCTTGACATCATGGCTTGTTTCAACTGTGTTTTAACCCTTTCCTGACTTGGACCGTAATTTGCACTCACACATATAATACCCCCTAAATAACTAGCGCGTGCGGAGACTGTAGTAACGAAAAAGTTACCAGCCGGTTTTGCGCAGGAAAGGGTTCATGAGCAGAAGGTCGCGCCAATCTGCCTAAGAATAACTAGGCCTATGCATGTGATGGTTGCAAGTCTTGAATCTAAATCATATCCATTCAAATTGGATTATAATAGCTTATGGCTAAAACGAACTGATTTATTGCGAACTCATAACTTGCATTCCATGCGGAAGATTTCACTTGAATACTGGTCCTCAGATTTGACATTCTCGAAACCCATTTTCTCAAAGAATTCTTTTCCATCTGCTGTATTCGGTTGTGTCACAATTGTATCGATATTGGATTCTCTGGCGTGCTTCTTCACTGCCTCTATCAAGCTTTGACCTACCTGGCTTCTTCGGGCAGAAGGCCGTACGACTACATCACTGAGACATCCAGTTTTTTCATTGAGTGATGCACATCCAACTACCTGCAAGCCACGCTTGACAACAATTGTCAGCTCAGTCCCCTTCTTTTCTTTGTTACTAGATGTAGATGTTGACTCTTTCTTCGATAGATAAAGACTGCGTAGTGCTTCCGTCTGTTCTTGAACATGTGGTTGGACCTCATCAGAAAATGCCACAGACACCTCTGAGTCAAGACATCCATCAGATGGCATGAGATATGACCAGCCATCCTTCATACCACCCCCAGTGATGTGGCAACTACCACCAGGATCCGATAAGTGAGGTACGTTGTTTTGTGACATGATAAGGAACCTTCCATTCCCAAAGTATTCCAGCTCTGTTATGCCAGTATTGAAATGGACAAAGGCAGCCCTGTGCGGTACAGACGTTTTTTCCACTGAATGCCCAAATCCAGCCATGATACGTTTGAGGACTAAACTCATAAAATCCCCGTGACCCACAAAAATGGCAGTTCGCCTCCTTCGTGATCGTGGCCCCAATCGATCATGGCATTGTTCATTCTCTTCCCCAGGCAATGTAACCCCTGCATCAAAGATATCTTCATGTTCTTCTACCTCGCTTAGTTGTTGGTCCAGATATTCCATCATCCACACATAAAATTTGGAAGCCCTAACACAAGAAGTAGAGTGGACAGTCAGTAAATAGAATGATTTGAAGAGAAAAACATATCCGTCTTCAGATGCACTTACCGTGTCTCTGATTCTGCTCGAGTCTCAGGACCAGTACCATTCGCATACCATCCATTTTCTGGTCCTTTTGGGAAATTCACAAATGATGCATTCTTCACGCCCGAGGGATTCAGTAGGGATGAATTGATTTCAAGTGCATTCATACCAGGCTCAACCTTTTCTCGTGTGTGACAACCTTCACTCTCAAAGTAAAATCCATTAATCATGACGTCGCACGCATCTGGCTCCTTAGTTCCATCGCTGTTGCTGTTGCTTTGGTTCATCGCCTCAAGAGTAGGCAATATCGTCTCAATCGTCCTGCGCATCGGACTCACCACAAATCTCACCGGACGACTCGCCTGATTCATCAGATGTGGTTCCAAATACTCGGCTAATTTCTTCGCCTGAATCTTCCCAATGTCGGACAGACCAGGGTCCGCAGACCGACGATCATCGACATATTGCAGCCAACCCTCTTGGTCAAAGTCGAGGGTTCCTCCTCTGAATATCTTTCGTGCATCGCGGTATACTTGGTTATTCTGTGATTCGCCATGGCGTATGAGGCGGATGGAGATGGAGGGTCGCACTTCGCGTTCGCCGATGTTATCTGATTTCTTTGAGCGGGTTTTGGTATCGGTATCGGACGAGGAAGACATGGTAATGGGTATCTTCAGCTGAATTATACTGAAGAGGAGATGGACGGAGGAAGAAGAGCTACAATAATCCCGAGCAGTGCAATGGCAATGAAGTCGGGCCAATTTCTGAGCTGCGATTAATAGTGGGTATTGTAAACGAATGAGTCAGCACCAAGCAAAAAGCAAAGCTGTGCTGAGCAAAAGAAGCAAAAAGAATGAAATCTTGTGATAAAAAAATGATGTTGTGGTGTCAACGCTGGTCACCGTCTCACTTTTGGCGGGACCGCGCAAATTATCTCTCCCGCGCTGTCCCCGCGGCCTGAAATAATGCGTCTCAGACGGCAGACAGTGTGTCGGCCAGACGGACACGGAACCAACACCACCCACCAAGAGAATCATCAAGCGAGATCAAGCAAGAGAATCATCAAGCAACCATGTTGATGTTGTGAATCGCCCAAAAAACCACGACCCTATCACCGGATACTCATTGTTAATAGACTGGCGTGCCGCTGCTAACCTTTGTAACATCTAGAATTATTTCAGAACAATGGGGAGGTCGAATCGTCAGGCAAAACAGGCTGCGAAGGCCCGATTGTCTGGAGCCATTGCATCAAAATCACCGAAGAATAAAAAGATAGTGTTCGGTGACGACGATAACGATGGAGGCGCTTCTTTCGAGGAAGAAATGCAGATGCAAAATAATGGTGGCAGCGAGGATGAAGAAAACGCTGATGAAGATGGCAGTGATGGCGAGGATGAAAATGACAAATCTGACAGCGATGATGACAACGAAGATGCGGTCGAAGAAGTGAAGGGAGGTACCGCCCGCGAATCGACGCAAAAGCTACGTGAGTCGGAGCGCAAAATGGCCAAAGAATCCGTTCCGAAGAAGAAGCGAAAGAAAAAGAATGATGTCGTCCAAAAATTAGTAGTTGCAGAAAATAACGAAAGCTCTGAAAGTGAGGATGAAAGTGAAGAGGGAGGTGATCTCTTGACAGATGATTTCTTCAAGATGGTAGATACTGAACGAGCCGATCAATTGCAAAAGTCTAAGCAGGAGAAGAAGCACAAAAAAATACAGCAGAAGAAGAAGCTGGGAAAGCATACCACATTTGTTGTGGAGGATGAGTACAAAATGACTGGCGCACCTCATAAGATGGACCAAAATATTGAGGTTGTTGCTATTGGTGGTGGGGAATCAACTGAATCCACTGGCTTTCTTGATGAAGAGCAACAACTCCTCATATCTGCAACACTAGGGTCGGCACCTTCCAAGGCAGCCACTGCATTTGCTCGCGGGAGCATGTCGGGTGGAACATTGAAAGAACGTGGCTCAGACAGTCGAAAGAGGAAGAGCAAAAATGACGAGACATGGAAAAGATCTAGGAAACTGAATCGATTAGGTGTTGGATCCCGTCCAGGCCAGGCATCTGCCTTGTTTGTCCGCAAGAACTGATGTGCAGAAGGGGGAAAGGTCTACGTAGACTGTAGAACGCATGATAATATATTATGAGATGCTTGTGCTGAAATCTTATCAATAGTAAACAAGTAATTAGCTGATATATCCATGAATGATTATTCTATGAGCGCTTTTGCTTGTCTTCTTTTTTCTCGTGGCAGATATCAGGAACTACATCAATGAGTTCTTGGGGCTGCCACCATTGTATAAGTGTAACGACGAAATGCAAAGTAATTCCCAATATGCAGACGACATAGCCTGCTATCCCTCCAACGGTTTTGTAACGAGCCAATCGTTGCAAAAATGTTAGCCGCGGTTTCGTCAAAATTTCATCATACACCAAAGTTGTCTCTTTGGCAACTCTTTCCCAAGAATACATGCCTCGCACTCGTTGATGAAATTCAAATGGATCAACGTTCTCGGTTTTTTCTGAAATTACCTTCGACAACCCTTTCACCAGAGAATCAACATCTGGATCAGCCAAATGAATCATATCATGGGGCAATACTTCTGGTACTCCTCCAACATTGGTAGAAACAACAACAAGACCTGCAGACGCGGCCTCCAGTATTGCGATGCAAAATGATTCTGTCAAGGAACAGTTAAGAAACACATGCCCACGAACCAATACATCCCGCACAGATCTGTGAGGTACAAAGCCAAGGAATTTAACACGGTCCTGCAGCCGTTCTCTTTCTACCATTTCCTCAATCGAGAGCTTTTTGTTTCCATCTCCACCGATTAGAAAATCAACCTGAGGATTTGCCTTGCATATTGGTGGAATGATCCCAACGAGTAAATCAACACCCTTTCTGTACACCAAACGTGATACTACAACAATTGTAATTCTATGTTTGTCGCGTCTGGATGGGTCTGGAGTAAATTTAGTAGGGTCGACTGCATTGGGAATAACATGGACAATGGATGGCGGCATTTTTGCTCTCAAAATAAAGTTATCACGGCATGTATGTGATACACATATCACTGCACCAACTGTCGACATTGTTACTTTTAATACCTTAGAGGCGAAACGAAGAAGAAGGAAAGTTAGTAATAGCTGCCAATCTAAAATAAATTTCTCCTGATATATTATTCTCACCCTGTTCAAAATGATCGATGCAATGTCATCAAATCCAAACAAAGAATGATCTGTGTAAACACTTGCTAGTCCCAACTCTGCGGCGTATGTTATGGCCTCGTTCGCCAATGTTGATGTCGCTTGATGAGAATGCACTATTTCTATCCCTTCTCGAATGAATATCCACCGCAGGAGTGGAAATGTGATAGTAAATGTCGGCAAGCAGTCCTCATCTGTCATTGGTAAAAATGGGCAATAGTACACCTTCAAGCCACCGGGAAGGTATCTCACGCCTGCACGCTTGCTTTTTCGTTTCGTGACTCCGCCGTCATCACAGATTAACTCGGTATCGGGGCAGTTGTATGCATGTGTTATTACAATAACTTTGTGCCCTAAACGTAGTAAACTGTATGCAAGAGACCAAATGTGATTTTCAACGCCACCTAACCGAGGATAGAAGAAATCACAAACCATGGCGATACGATGGCGCCGTGGATGCGCCTTCCCGTGAGAAGATGACATCGCGTGTTTCGTTGCACATGAAACTTGCAAGTCTCGGGCGATGTGTGGGTGGGTTGGTGGAAGCACGTAAAGGTTGTCGCGTAAAAAATGGCTATGGTAATGGTAATGTGTATTGTACACGAGCAGATCTACCAAGGTATGTAGGTATTGTGTCGCAGCAGCTGCAAGCTTCGTGACCAACGGTGAATGTCCA
>JAZGVS010000110.1:0-21206 GCA_037356235.1 Bacterosira constricta
TCTAAAAAATCCATCTAAGAAAATGAAAAGCTCAACCTTAACGAAGCTTGGACAAGCTGGAAAAAAATAGAGGTGTCAAAAGTGATATTCTTAGATGGCAATACCACCAGATACTATACCACCCAACTTCAACAAGCTCTGGTCCAAGATGGCCTTTCAAATTAATTTGATTTTAGCATTACCAATACGAATATTCATTCCTTGGTACAGGTATGCCCTTGGGCATTCAAAACACTACTAAAAATGCAGTTGGGGCACCAAATATGCAGATCAAATTTGTCTTTGCTGTGGGTAGTTTTCATCTGAGGTCAAGGAAAATATGAGCACAATGCCCTCATCCCTACCACATCATGTGTTGCATGGTATCATCCCTCTCAATCAAACACATCCAACAACTACAGAGTTTACTTTTTGAATGCAAAAGTTTGCTCGAATTGCCAAACTCTCCCCATTACGAACTTCCCTGAGCAAATCAGAACGAGTACACTCGTTTCCAGCATAGTTCGTAATGACATTTCTGAATTCAAAGGCACCATTGTTACCACTCTCTGTGTTGATCGACTTCTCTTCATCCAGTTCAAATTGTCCAATATCACCAAACCTATTAGGATTATCCAAGTTAATGTTTATTTCCTTGAGCCCAACCTTAGGACAAATTGGATGGCAGTTGATGGATTTTGAGCAGATGGCAACCTTGATAGGATCATCTGGCCCTCGAAGGAAAAGTTTGAGATATAATTTGTAGGAAGCCCTCGACACAGTGGAGCTCTCGATAACTCC
Source organism: Bacterosira constricta (assembly GCA_037356235.1). NCBI lineage: Eukaryota > Bacillariophyta > Thalassiosirophyceae > Thalassiosirales > Thalassiosiraceae > Bacterosira > Bacterosira constricta. The sequence continues at coordinate 781 of JAZGVS010000110.1, forward strand.
ATTCTCCACCCCTGCGATCTTGTACCGCGGGATTGGCCATGTAATGAAGACCATATTCCAATCAAATTGATTGTAGAGGTGCTTTACTGTTCGATTGACGAGAGCCGCATGATATTGCGCCTTCTCTGCATGGTGCGCTGCAGCGTCCTCTCTTGCGAACACATCATGACAACCAAAACCACACCCACGGAATTCACACGTCACGGTCGTTTTCGGGCATTCTGCGTAATGACCAGTGCACTGAATATCTTTCTCATCACCAACATGAGGAAAGTTCTGATGTTCCAGCTTGTAATTTCCGAGCATTTTGCGATCCATCTCCTCGCCACAAAACCTGCATTCAATTTGAGCCTTTAGGCATCTATTTTGACGGTGATGCTCCAATAGAGCATGTTGCACCATAGTATTGCAAATATCGCACTCAACTTCTCGAAGTCGGCATTCCTCTCTGTGATGCTCGAGATCCATCCGAAGCAGATTCTTGCCACATTTTTTTGGACAGCGGATATTGGCAAACGGACAGACCTTCTTGTGTTCGTCCTTCCATTGTCCCAATGTTCCCTCCCACTGGCAATCTTTGGCTTCTTCCTCCTTCGAGTTCTCAATACCAACCGCTGTGCGACACTTCTTCTTCTCCGGGGCGGTGTCCATCCCCTCACTACATCGCACGCGCAACGCTTCAATCATGCCCCGCAGAGGACGGTTCGGCAGGCTCATACGGTCCGCTCGGCAGGTTGGACATTTGTCATTTTGGTTGCATCGTTGCAGACATGGATTGCAAAACGTGTGGCCAGCGGCACATGCCTGTATGATGCAAATATTCGAAAGGATGCAGGTTAGATGGTGTAATCATCATACCAAGAGGAACCCCAGCAATTATTATATAAGAAGAAAAAAATAAAACTCTTACCGTGGTCGCCTCCTCGCACACGTCAAAGCAAATGGGGCACAATAAGTTGTCGTCCAATGGCTGATCCACAAAGATGGAATTGTCGTAACCCATTCTTACAAGTTGCCTGCCTTTGATGAAATAGGAAATAGGATGTGTTTGCTACGATTTATGATTGTTCCTTCAGCAAGCAAGTGCATCCAACATCCCAATCCAACACCAACACCAATATCTAGCAATAGTTAGAACATCAACACATGACCAACACCAACACCAACACCAACACCAACACCAACACGCTCCTGGCTCTACATAAGGAAGCGCGCTTATTTCAATGTAGATTCTTATGTAGTAATTTCAATTAGTCACAGAACCCCCATGACATTAGAAAGCCGCCAGCCCCCCCCCCGCCGCCCCCTCTCTCTCCAAAGGGGTCAGACCTACTAGCGGGCAAAAATGACCTTTCCGCGGGGCGATGTCTACAGGATGATAGGAATGCCCATAGACGTATGTAGACTTGTACCAATCGCGGTCCCGGAGAGGGCCTCTTGACGGTCGTCGGTCATAATTCGACCTAACAGATTGCTCAATTCAGCAAGGCCTTTTCAAGTCATGAAGAAGGTTTGGATTTTCCAGGGGCGGGCGTGCCCTCATGCCCCTAAAAAATAGGTCACCCCGCCCACAAGACCCAGAATCCACAAACCACACTGAACCACAACAGAAAACGGCGACCGACGGACGACGATGGCATAAAACAACAACCGCCGCTGACAGCACAGAACAACCTCGCGATCGAGCAGAGCTACACTATTATCATCTCCGCACATATACTTATTTATCCTCGTCTAAAGCACGACCATAATGTTTCATGCTATTTCATTGGCCGCAAGGCGCGCCGTTGGGGTCGGCAGCCATAGCGTCAGCGCAAATCAATTCCGCGTGACGCCTCCATCAACGGCAGCTGCAGTCTCGACATCAAATATGTTACATAGCATGCAGCGCTCTTTTTCCACATCATCACCCCTACAATCATCTTCAGAAACTGACGAGGGAGGTGGAGAGGTTGCCAGTAAAGCCAAGAAACCGATCAGCGACGAAAAACTAGCCATCATCCAAAAATGGATGAAAGGGAACACGTCCAAAACTTGGCGATACACACCAAACCCGGACCTCATTGCAAAAATTGGAACAGAGGGTATCACTAGTCCCTTGGACACATTTCGCGATACGGTTCCAAGGGAGAGGCGAAACGAGGAAACGGTGGGAAGGTCGTGGAGTGCGAAGGAGTTGAGGCGCAAGAGCTATGATGATTTGCACAAGCTTTGGTGGGTATTTTTTATTCATGACGGAAAAGGCGTACCATCCAATAAAATACTCGTGATATACCTCAAATTCCATTACTCATTTTTTCGTGATATTTGATTCATTTTTCAGGTACACCCTCTACAAAGAAAAAAATATGCTATTGACCGAGTCCAACCTGGCTCGTCGATACAGTTACGAAATGATCCAACCGGATTGACGACGAAAGGCTTGGAAATCCATGGGGGCCATCAAACACGTCCTCGGGGAGCGTAAGCGAAAAAAGATTGCTGATTGGGAATCGTATAAGGAAGAATTGGAACGTTTCGATGGGCTGATGGCAGAGATGAAGTTGGAGAGTGATCCAATTGAAGATGCTATGCACAATGAGGCTGAAAAAAATAGCTCTAATGAAAAGGTATGATAGAAAGAGCGCTTGATAGATTGGTAAACGAGTGCAGTGAACAAAAATAGGGTAACAGATAGCATTCTTCCCTAAGGTTGTAAGGTATTGATTCCTAATACTATGTCATGGACAATCCTGGAAATCATCAATTGTCTCCCCAGATTCTTTCATTGAGTAGAGAATAAAGGCTGCAGCAAAATATCTCCATCTAGCACACTCTTTCCATGCCCGTTCATTCTTCGCTAAAATGCCCATGATGGCTGATCGAGGGACAAACAATACTTTGGTGAAGCTTACGAAGTGATAAGCCAGCTGGTATTCTTTGAGATAGTCATCTTCCAACAGCACCTCATTCACATCAATAGGTTGGTCTATCGAATCTTTGTGCCATGTGTAGTTCCCCCCTCCAGTGTTTCGGGATATCATAGCAAACCCCTGTCTAATAATTAGTACCCCGCGCCCGAGATCAGAGTGTGAAACAAACTTTTCTGCAATTGAAAATTCAAGCGTGACACATTGTAATGCTATTTCAGCCTGTTCCTCTGGAGAAAGATATGTAGAGGATAAATAAGGAATGGTTTCGAGGAGAGAATGTGTCAAGTGAAGTGCACACACCCGCTGTAGCTCGGGAGATAAAATGTTCAGAGTTGGATATGAATCCTTTAACGAACACACGTTGTTTGGATCTAACCAGTTTTTTGTCGCCCTATCTCTTTGATTTGTGATGAAACGACGGACTCTCTTGTAAGAATCAGAGTAGGCCGTTCCGGTTACTGACCCGGGAAGATCTTTTACAGTAAAGTCCTGCATCATTTGATTTGCTTCGTGCATACGGTGTACATAAGCTGTATTGATAGATGAAGGTAATGATGGGGGAGGTAAGATATTGTATCAGAAGAAATCTTTGATTTCATGAATATGTTATCATATGTAAATATTACCTGTATTGATAGACCCCATTGATTGGACAACATCAACAAGATTTCCGATCACATACGCCCAGAAGATTCCTATCCAACAACAAAAGGCAGAATACAAAAAAGAAGGGGAGAGTGAGAATATTCCATGCGTTTCATAAATTTGAATGTCCCGACGACTATCTGAATCTTACCACACAGCAACATTAAAACATTTGCAAACACATATTCAACAGTCGTCACCGGCATAATATTGCCGTATCCAATAGATGTGATGGATTGAATAGACCAAAACAAACAGAGCCAATATCTCGGGATGGCGTTCTGCCATCCGATAGGATCTAAGCCACCCTCGACATAGCTGTTGTTATACCAGTTTGAAATCCAGTTAAGGTTCTCTAATAGAGGATCACCAAATGAACCAGCTTGTAGATAGGCGATAAGCCCCCAGGTGCACCCAATCCAGTGTGATGCCAGTGTCATCATGAACACAAACTTCAAGGTCAAGGCAACCTCGATATTGATTTGTTCCCACATGCTTGACATCACTTCTGAGGTATTCATGAGCTTCTTAATGCGGACAAGACGTAGAAGTTTGAACAGTTCCAGAAAAAAGTAGAATCTCGAATTTGGTTCTTCCATTGGGTCAGACCCGCTCGCTATGTATTCACGAGCATCGGCGTAAACCAAGGCCTGGAGAATTCAAGGACCGGTGTTGGTAACAGGTTGATAAGGGGGATTTGGAAATACAATACAGGCAATAGTAAAATAATATTCTGCTTACCGAAGTAGGTAGCGAAGCCAACACATTGATAAAGAACCATCTGATGCGATTTTTAGAGAAGATTCAGATAAAACTTAGCAATAAAATCAAAATAGCTAATAATTCCGCGCAGTGAATCAAACTTACCCGCTTCGAATATAATGCTGCCTTATTGCCTTGAGGCTGTATACTACCCTGCCATTCTGATCGCGATATGCCCGAAAGAATGCCAAAAAGGTGTCAACTATCCAACACAATGGCAGGATACAACATCATAATAGATGGGGAGGGTGAGAATCTTTTATGCGTTTCATAGTTGAATCAGGTTGAATCTCCATATGACCATCTTACCGAGAAACGACAAATTTACAATGATATTAAATATCATGAATCCATTATTATAAATAGTGAAATAACCACAACTAATACCAAAATGAAATGGAATGTAAAACGCATAGTACCAAATCGCGAATATCATAACCATGTCCCAGTACTGCGCCCAGCGGTTATTCGGGAAGATTACATATTTGATGCCCTTTAGGGAAGGATTGACCGGGCCCACAGCAGTGCGTGATTGGTGTGGTGTGATGGCGCCATTATTGCCATTGTGCTCGCTGTTGCTGCTGATGCCAGCGTTGAAACTCATCTTATTGTTATTGCACACGCATCCTCGCTCTCTACCTGTTATCGTGTCAGTGGCTATTATGGTTATGTATTATCGAGATCATTCAGATGGAAGATGGATGGAAAAGCTACCAACGCTTCTAAAAAGTGAATTGACAACTGGCATAATGTTCTACTGGATCCTACGTTAACGGCCAAAATGTGTTTGTACCAGAGTCTACGTAGGAATACGTTTCGAGATAATCCAGATGGGATTTTCATTTATTTGAAGAACCGCGCCCGCGCCCGCTCTGCCAATATTGTACATTAATTTTGTTCCGATGCGAAATCACTACGACATCCTGGGTGTTACCAATTCGGCCACTCAAGACGAGATTAAGGTGCGTTATTATTGTTGGTCTATGTTGGTTCTCTCGCTCGTGTTGCTACCCTTGCTCCCTCGATGCTAATTATGTGAACTTCTTGTCGGACACCGGACACACCATCTATTCCACCCCAAGGCCGCCTATCGAAAATGTAAGATGCGCTGTATAGATATCTATTAATCTCATTCTTCGTGTCGTCTCCAACACCAAAAACGAACCGTCTCCATTACCCATGCAGTGTGCATGCAAACACACCCAGATGTCGCCGGCACACAATCATCCAACGCTACTGAGAAATTCAAACGTATCTCCGAAGCCTACTCCATTCTTGGCAATCATAAGGAGCGAATAAGATATGATTTTGATACTAGCAAGCCGGGCATACAAGAATTGCGAAAAAGGGCAGCTGCCGCAGCAAGAGCAAGGGGTGAGGGTGGAGCAGGAGGGTCGTTTGGGGCGGCGTTACCTCGCAATCTTTTAATTGGGGGCGTTATTGGTTTTACAGGTGTAACTTTACTACGAATGATGTGGTCATCCAAAGATGAGGAAGAGGATGGAGCGTGGATGTCAAAGACGGGGCATAAAAAGCTAGTGGAAGCATGGAAAAATCCAGACACAGGACGGTGGGAGACACCTAGACCGTGGGATCCGGCTTATCAACAATTACAACCTACTTTACAGCTAGTTCCGAGGGATGAAGTGCACGATGACAAAAGGTGATGAAGGGATTTTTTATAGGCAATGAGTGAATCTAGAGATGTAGAGGAATGGGAACTTTATCAAGGGAATTGTACAAAGACAACAGACTTTTGATGGCTGAACACTGATGAGCATATTTTATCTAATCATTATCAAGGTTGCGGATACATAACAACACTCTAATCTACTTTGCTCATAGAAGATTTGTTACAACAACAAAAGGAAAATGCCTTCTCCTGGAGTGCTCTTCAGTTCTAATTCAATTCATTCGCATTGGTTATTTTTGCAATGTTTTTCAATATTGTGGAGATTTGTTACAATTTGTGAATGAGGATTTGGTTGTGTGAGGCCGATCGCCTCTTTGTAGAGCTTTCCAGCAGCCAATTTCAATCCTTGCTTCTCCATGAGCCAACCTTTGTTGGCCAGCAGGTAGGCTTTGAGTACCGGGTCTGTCCCCACGAAAGCATCTGCCTGCTCGAAATACGTCTTCGCTAGCTCGTAGTTGTTCCTATCAGCATGGATTGATGCCAGGTTGACAATAATATCGTACGACCCTGCATTTACCTCAAGCCCTTGAGAGAAAAACATGATTGCATCGTTGTACTTGCCAATTTGCTTCGAGATGATGCCAAGTAAATTGTATGTCACATCTTCCTTGATGTGGTTGCTCGAGTTCTCTTTGCGATTGGCTTCCAAGGCATCATTACAGTAACGAAGATTCACATCAGCGTCATGTTCAAGGGTATTTCCAATTTCACAGCGGAGGTGCAGTGCTCTTGGGTCATTAGCATTGATATTTTCAATCGAGTCATCAACATGTTCCATGGCTTTTAGGAGATGTTCCTTTGCTTCAGCTTGATTGCCATTATTTAGTAGTGGCTTGGAATGAGATAACATAATACCTCCTAAAAGAAGCCGCACTCTGTCATCGCTTGGGTTGAGTTTGAGGTATGCATTGTAAGAACCAATTGCTTGCAACGTCTGACCTAGGTTGTCATGAGCAACTCCCTTATTGAAATGAGCGGAGGAATAGTCCTCGTGCAATCCAGTTGCCTTGTCTAAAGCATTGAGAGAGAGGCAAGTCAGTTGGGGTCAAGGGGGATAAAGTATGACATTCCAGTCAAAACCTACAACATCCCTAATTCACTCACCAAGATACAAAAGGGCATGTTGAGGGTCCGAAGAAAGGTGCAGTTGAGCATAGTTATTCAGGACTTTGAGGGAGCTAGGACAAACATGTAATGCTGACTCAAATAGACTTGCTTCCGTCGCCCATTCAGTGCATCGATGGTATGACTTCTGTGCCATCCAATTGAGATATGCGCAGAGAAGAATGAACAAAACACCTTTCGCTCTCTTGATTAACTGAACATTCTTTTGTTTTGCACCATCATGTGTGCCCTCTGCAGGAGATATTAGTTGAGCCATTGAATAACCTGCTCCCAAGCAAAACCCAAAACTCGGACAATAGAGCAGTCGCTCTCCGATCACAACTCCGATTGGAAATAAAACATTTGAAGCTGGCACAAATGGTACGATAGTCAGTGCCAAGCTCCACAGCAAGATTGCATTCCTTTGTTTCAATGAGCACCAACCAATGGACAACGTCGCCATTGCTACCAACAGAGTGCCCATGTTTCTGTAATCGGTTATGGATGTAACATGGTTGACACATGGCCAACCCCAATCATAACTTAGATTGAATGGATAAATCATTTTCCAAGCATATAAAGCAGCAACGTGGGAGTACGACAGTATCCTCGAAGATCTTTCCTCGACTAAGGCTGCAATTGAATTTTCGAGCAGACTCCATCGATAAATCGTTGTGTCTCCATGAAGACTCAGATGCAGTGCCGTCAAAAGAACTGCACATGTAAAGTTCATGGCTGTACATAAGGCAACGTTTCCGAGCTTGTACTTGTTGGATGCTAGTGAATCGATGATATCACTGGCTGCGAACATTCCAAATACCGTGACGCCTACTTCCTTGGAGAATGTACTAATCATACCAGCCACTATTGCCAATGCCACGTAGGGAGGCGTCGCCTCTTTTCGTCCGGCCCTGTATAGCAAAATTGCTACAATGAAGAAGAGGCCACAAAGGAGATCACTGCGCCCTATTTGTGACAAATTTTGAGAGCATGACCAATTAGATAGATATGGAATATACAGTAATCATTGTGTGGTCCAATAACTTACCAACTATGGAGGCAACGGGTTCTGTATGAATCGGATGAACAGCAAACATAATGGAGGCCAACACAGCAACGGTCCTGTTATACATGTAGCTTTTGGTCAACTGAAAGCAAAATATACTGTAGCAGTATGTTACCATAGCATGGATTACAACGTTGTCCAAATGGTACCCGCGTGCATCTGAACCATACAAATTGTGGCTCAGCCGAAGTGATAGTACTGCGGCCGGACGCCATGATTTGTGGCTTGTCTAGTAAAACAATCGCAGGCAAATGTTATTGTGAGGCGGTGTGATACAAGAGAGCAAACAGTGATGTAGAATATAAAACTACGAACCTCCAATGTCATTTCTTGACCCCAAAAATCGTGGCTTAGTAAGTGAAACAGGTTTCGCTGACCCAACACATCAGGGTTAGACAATACTGCAGCGCGATCGTCCCAAACAAATTCTCCTTTGAAAATCGTGGGAAGGGACAATCCCATCGCCAGGATAGCGCATAGAAATGGTACAACGTCAATCCCGGTTCCCCTCCTAATGAAATAATTGACATGGCAAAGCTCCTTCAAAGCGTCAAAAGCGTTCGTCAAAGATGATGATGGTGAAAAGCCTTGCCATCCAATACCAGGCGTTCGAGGCTGCGGATGATTGAAATCTATTACATCGTTGGGTTTCTGGTCTTTGTTCCCACGACCACTAAGGCCAAGGTCTGATGCCTTATTCGTGCACAAAATAAGTGGCTTTGGCAATGCAGTTGCATAGTTTGGAGAAGACTTGAATTCGACAGACAAACTGATTGGATCTGGTAATGACTTCTGAAAGTCTGCACTGACAATGCCGATCGCACATTGTATGCTACTACTTTTTCCTCTGTCAGATACTACCAGGCTCTCGATGAATGTGTTTCCGGGAGACCTTGGCGGAGTAACAATAATGGCTACTGTTTGGTCTTTTGGACCAACTTTTTTGGTAGGTTCAGGTACTGATTGCAACATTTCCTCACTACTGACGGCTTCATCACGATCGTGCTTGGTGGCGCCTTTTTCTTCGGCGAAAACTACTCGGCTTCTATCGACGTTGTTCCTCCGTGAAACTGGTGTAATAACAACGGTCGTTGGTTCTGTTGGCCCGTTTGTATGAGCATTCACATTGCTTGATATTTGTTTGATTGCCTCGCTTTCGTTGGCACCGGTTTCTTCGAGATCGTGGATCAGAACCTGTTTGATCACGTTGGTGTTATCAGTGTTGGTACAACTGTCGGATGCGCCGGCGGACACTACCATCTCAATCGGCGGGATATCTGGTACAGTGTCGGGCAAGGACTTCACCTCAGCATTTTCCAAAGAAGAGTTCTGGTCTTTGTTTCCGCAACCATCGATGGATGATGCTTTCTCCGGGCAAAAAACAAGCGGCTCTGGCAATGGCATCACGTCGTTTGGAGAAGACTTGAATTCGACGGACAAACTGATTGGATCTGGTAATGACTTCTGAAAGTCTCCACTGACAATGCTGATCGCACTTTGTATGCCGCTATGTTTTTCTTCGGTAGATACTTCCAGGCTCTCGACGAATGTGTTTCTGGGAGACCCTGGCGGAGTAACAACCATGGCTACTGTTTGGTCTTTTGGACCAACTTTTTTGGTAGGTTCAGGTCCTGATTGCGACATTTCCTCACTACTGTTGGCTTCATCACGATCGTGCTTGGTGACGCCTTTTTCTTCGGCGGAAACCACTTGGCTTCTATCGACGTTGTTTCCCTGGGAAACTGGCGTAGTATCAACGGTCGTTGGCTCCGTCGGCGCGTTTGTATGAGCGTCCCTATTGCTTGATGTTTGATTGATTATATCGCTTGCGTTGACGGCGATTTCGTCGAGATTATGGTTGATCACATTACTGTCATCAGTGTCGGTACAACTACCCGATGCGCCGGCGGACACTACCTTCTCAACCTGTGGGCTATCCGAAACAGCGTCGGGCAACTTCACCTCCGACAGGCATGGAAGAGGTTCATACAGCGACGTAAGTTCGATATCTCCAATGCTTTCTGCAAGGGGAGAGGATATTCGCGCCATTGGGGAAGGATCTGCATCCACCACGGATAGTTTACTTGATTTGCAGCCCATCGTGTGCAGCGAATAGGATTGGAGGAGTTTACACCAAATGAGAAAACAATGACATGCGAGAGATCTGGGAGCGCTGCGCGGGAGGTGCAGGTCGAATTTTCAAATTTCGGCGCCCGGCGACTGCCTCAAATATACATCTTCCGCGCCGCCGGCCTCAGCCGACACCGACCTAGATACAACTGAAACGGAAAGTGGATTCAATGTATAAGCAAATATGAACGGAGATACGGCTACAAAAGATTCGCACTATCGACTCTCAAAGAAGGTAGCCCAGTTGACGAAGGTTGTTGTTCAGCTGAATACAGTCAACGAGAACTATGCAGCAGACAAAAAGCGGCTAGTAGATTCTCATGAGTGCTATAAAAAGAGAGTCCAGGATGATCACAATCGAGCGATCGAAGAAATGAAAGAAGAGGTAGATTGCGAGCTGAGTTTGCTGCAAAAGGAAGCTGAAGCCAAAGAATGTGCCTTCCAGGAGCTTCTTGTCATGTCCGCGACGAAAGAAAAGAAGGCACACGACGATTTGGTAGCGGTTCAATGTGAATCTCAGGCAAGACTCGAGGCACTGCAGTGCGAGCGTGAAAGAGATCGATTATCTCATGACCAAACTGTGCGTGAGATCTCGCAAAGCCTCGATGAACTGCGTAACGAATTGGCAGAAAACCACGATGCTGGGGCGAAATTTAGGGAGGAGATCAGTTCCAGTCACGCGGAAGAAATTGAATTGCTAAAATCTCGGCAAAAAGAGCATGAGAAGATTACAGTCCAAACTGCAGTTGCAAAAACACGTCTAGAGTCTGAGAGAAAGATATCACAATATCTTTCAATTCACGAGAAAAAATGTAACGAAATCAAAACAGAGGGAGCAGATAGGTTGGACAGGGAAGTCAAAGCCCTTCAGGAAGATTTAGAAGGTTTGAAACTTCAGGCAGAGCATGAGAAGATTGCAGTCCAAACTGCACTTGCAAAAACACAACTAGAGTATGAGAAAAAGATCTCACAATATCTTGTAATTCACGATAAAAAATGTAACGAAATCAAAGCAGAGGGAGCAGATATGATGGACAGGGAAGTCAAAGCCCTTCAGAAAGATTTGGAAGGTTTGAAACTTCAAGCAGATGAGTTGAATGCAGAAGTGAAAAGGCTTCAGACGTCGCAGAGTTCCAACCAGCATATCATCACTGAGTTACAAAAGCAAAATGTCAACGATGTAAGAAATGCCAAGGATGCATTGGACGAACGATTAGAACACATCAATTGTCTCGAAGTAGAGGTAAGATTTTGGACAGATAAAGGTAATTTGAATTGGTTGATATCAAGCTCCTCACTATGTTGATAATATGTTTATAGAACGATGAATTGAAATCTCAAGTCGAAACGATCGACACGCAAAAGACTTCCTTGGAATATGAACTAAAAGGTTTGGCAGAATTACACAGCAAAGAGCACCAAGTCAACGTGGCTCAATGTGAAGAGAGCGCAGCAAGAATACTGAGCTTGGCAAAAGAGCTGGAGGATTGTGGTGCCTCAAAAATAAGCCTTGTCGAGCAGCTGTCTCTTGCAAGAGATGAAATTTCAACGTTGTCCGAGTACAAAGAATGCGCCCTGCAAGCATTCTTGGTGTCACTCCAGAGCCTTAAAACTGACGTAAATCAATGCAGAATCGATGCCGTCGAAATGGTACAGTTGTTCGCAACTGCTGTGGAGGGATTTGATGACTGGAAGAGTCAGATAGGAAACATACACTCCGGAGAAAGATCAAAACTGAATGATATTGTAAAAGTACTCAAAGACAAAGTCGACAGGCTTCGTTCGTGTGTTGAAGGGCACAAGACAGAACTGGATGAATCGAAGACTACTCAAGCATGCCAGAAAAAGAAAATTGATAACCTTAGCGAAGCAGCTCAGAATGTCGTGGTTGCTAGAATGGGGGAGCGGCTGTCTTGGGAAAAAGTAATGGATGATATGAAAGCACAGCACGGAAAAGAACAGGCAAGGATGCGCTGCATGGCCATGGACGAGGTTGATATCTTGGGAAATCAAATAGCAGATTTAAAGGATGATATCAAGAAGCAAATTGAGAGTCATGCACGCAAATGTCAGCTCATAGAGAGAGACTGGCGGCACAAGATAGAAATGCAAGAGACAGTCGTGTCAAGAGTAAAATATGAAAGCGCTCTAGAGATACAGGGGATGTCGCTTGCTGCTGCTGCTATGCATGACGAATTAACTGCATGCACTGACAAGCTTGCATCGACAATGAGTGAAAAAGAAATACTCCATCATAACATCGCTCTCAAGGAAAAAGAGCACCTGAGCGAACTTGAGGCCTCATCTCACAGGCACCAACATGAACTGGATGGAAGCAAACGCGTGCATGACGTACAAATCCAACGGAAGGTAGAAGACATTATACGGATCAAGCATGAGAATGTTTGCGCTTCTGTCATCTCTCAGCAGAAAATAGATGAATTGGAGGGTGATATTGCATCGAAGCGCTTCGAGAGGATTATCGAGCTCAAAGGTATGAAGAGCCAGCTAGTGTCGGCCAGCCAACAGATTGAGAGTATCAAGCATGAATGGAAATCTCTTTGTAGCAGTACCATTTCTGACAAATTGAGGACACTCAAGAGGAGATATGATGTAACAGTTGAGAGACACCTTGAGGAGATGGAGATAATAGGTGATGCTCACTCCAAAGCAGAAGAGACATTCAACAGGCGGATTGCGGCTACAACAAAAGAAGCGCAAGATGCCAAGACAATGCTTTTTGGCACCATCCGAGAGAACGAAACGAAATTAGAAAGAGCGCTTCGTCATCAAAGAGAAGATCATGAGGCACTGTCAAATGAGAGTAAGATTCAATTTGAAGTGGCAACAGATAAGATCAAAGACTTGTCCACCGAATATGAAGAACTTGCGTGTGCAAATGCAAAGAAGGTCAATATCATCATACAGAAAGATAGGGATATTAGCCAGCTGAAGAGCAAGGTAAGTAAGCGCCTCGTGGAATCATTTCTGAGGAATGGTTGAGGCAAAGTCGATGCTCAATATTGTATTTCTTGATCAAATTTATGTATCAGATGCTTCTCTGTGAAGAAGAAATTCAATCAATTCAACTTGAGCATGAAACTGAGCAAGCAAAAATTAGAAGAGACTTGCAAATTAAAGAGGCAGTGTTGTCAGAAAAGCTCGCACAAGAGAAATCAGATCTGCAATCAGAGCTACAAACGAAGATAGATGCGCAGCTTCATGAGGCCAATGAAAGGTGGAATTCTCGACCAAGTTTGCCCGAAGACCATGAGCAGATCAAGTTGTTGTAAGTAATATATTGGGTTGTATTATATCCTTGTACCAATGTTCTACTACCTGACACTTGGCCTCTCGTCAAAAAAGGCAAACTGAAATACACAGCATGAGAGAAAAAATGCTGTACTTCAAACAAGAGTTGGAGTTGGAGAAAAGAGAAACCAATTTTACTGCTATAAGTGAGAGAGGAAGAAGCGGTGGTGCTGCCAGCAAAAGTGCATTGCGTGTGATTCAGAATGATAATGCTATAACCAAACCCAAGCAGCGGGCCAAGCAAGTTGGAACCGCTACAAGACGAAAAGTGCATGAAAAAACTGGTACTGGCATAAGAAAGAAGAAGGCAGCCACTTCAACAAAACTCCCTAAAATTGCTAAATGATAATAGTGAATGCATATCGTAGGTTTGATCTTTCAGGGGTGCCTGTGTTTGGTGCTGCGGCCTAGTAATGCTTGGTTTGTGTGTGGTGTGTGGCGCGCGTGTGGATCAATAAATATACTTCATTCTTTGTCCTCAATCAGAATCGCTTCAAAAACGATTATCGAAATATCTCAGCTCCGATCTTCATCTATTGTTTTTTCTCTTCCAAACCTCCCAAAATAGTATCGTCATCGTTGGCCCTAACCAATGGACAATCGTCTTCCCCCTTCCATACCGAGTGCCCTAACGTATAGCTCCGAATCTTTCTCCCTCCCCACCAATCTGCATACATTATCTTATTCTCCACCGTCCTCACAACATTTGCCACCTTATTATCTTTTTTATTCTCTTCCCCCGAGCATAATGGTAATATATGCACCGTCAACATGCCATGTAAGTTTCCAAATACAATATCAGTCAACAGTCGATCCCCCACCATACATAATTCAGAAGCATCATCAATATTTGGAAAATGTGCCATCACCTCATCTAATCCACCCGGCTTCTTTTCACTATGCTTGATCACGGCTATACCCAATGCCTCCTCAATTTCTTTTCCATCCACAAAGCCCGGATCATCATCGGTCCCTGCGGAATTGGACAATATGGCGACGTTGTCCGTGCCAAAGGTATCCAATGCCGACTGCAATCCAAATTGAGCACGGGGGTGGAGGGAATTTTCGTAGGGTGCCGTGAGGGTATTGTCCTTGTCGAAGATTACGGCCTTGATGCCGCAATGATCGCGGAGGGCTTCGTAGCTCACGTCTAATGTGGGTTCAGGGTATGGAATAAAATATTATGCAATATTGAGATTCAATTCAGAGAAACATGAAACCCACCACTGTCGAACAAATTCTATAAAAAATGGTAGAGCTATTATTGCAATTACGATGCAATAGCTATCATCATATCATCCATCCACAATCAAATCAGACCATGAAATAATATTGGCATCGCACAATAAAAATGATGCATGCCTGCCTCCACGCACAAACACTTACCCGATATAGTGTTTACAAATACGTGCGGAGCCGCTAAATATGGTCGCCTAACGACTGACACGAGTGTCGTAAGGGCTTTGAGGTTGACGGATTGAACCATGATGGTTAGGTGTTAGTATGGTTATTGTTTGATTATTTATTATTTGTTGATGTTGGTGATTGTTGCGCTGGTTGCTGTTGGTTGCTGGTTGCTATTCGTTGGTTGATGTTGATGTTGCACAGCTGACAGCTGCTCTAGGTACCTACATAGGTACATATTGTAGCAGCGCGTGCCAACTTCAACTGTACTATGTACTACTATGTAAGTAACAGCCCTGGTAACAGCCGCATGAAGTTTCAGGATACAAAATCACTCGGCCAAAGGCAACTTCCAAAGTTTCTGATGAAGTTGCACAACTTTCATTTTGTATCTGGTTTCTTGGAGAATAAAATTAAATGCAAACTCTGTGCAAACATCATATCATAGACTCTCTAGCTGAAGGCACTAAATACAACATTTAGTTAAATATAGCAGATAGAGAAGACACACACAGGCACAAATTCAAGGTCACTTTTACTTTTATCCAAGGAATGGATGGGTTACCTCATCCCTCATACTCATAAAGCAGGGGTCAGAGAGAGAGAGGGGGCGGACGCATTATGAGGTCAGCACACATACACATGAGAGGGATCACAAGAAACAAAACCATCGTATGCCTTGCCATTGAAAAATTGGTGATATTTTCAGACATACTCCAGCTTCAGGTTTTTTTTGGGCCCTGAGAATCATACTGGCTTTGCCATATATCAGAGAGACTGGAGGATGTGTTCCTTTGTGCGGATGATGTTTGAATAACTTGGCATTACAGCCCTCAACATCAAAATGGAACCTACACCTACAGCTTTCATGGAAAGAAGTGGTTTGATAATGGTATGAAGGGTAGAGATGGGAATGAGAAATAGGCATAAATATGCCTATCAGTATCATTTTTTCACCCATATATCCCCCACATACACCTCTGTACCTCTCCTCAATCCTCAATCGTGAAGGCTGCATTCCTCTTTTCAAGCTCCTCAATTATCTGAAATGGAAATGCACCTGATATCAGCCTTTTTTTGGTGTGAATGTATTGTCGTCCACTAAGATCTGAAATTTCATGGACTTAAGTGGCGTTTTCTTCTCCCTCCCACCCGGCGCCATATCAGAAACACATGCTTCGGCCCGCCTTGCTCTATGTGTCATCAGACCACATCCGAACCCACAATCAAAATTAGATTGAAAATAATAACCCCCCCCCCCAAATAAAATTCATGTGGACAGACAACCATACCCACCAACGTGGCACGCATACTGGCACATAGTATCGCCCACCTATATGCCCTGAGCATCTTCGCTCATACAAGTGAAGACAGCACATAATTGGAATTAATATCGCCAATAGCACTCCAATAAAATGTGTTATTATGCACCATTTATTTCCATTAATCCACCAGCAAAACTCTCAGTACCTAGCATTAAACACGTCACAACCAGTTGCTATTAGTATATTAGACCACGTTTGTACCACTACTATGTGTATTCTTTGCACTCCATTAATAACCCCCTATGCCATCATTCTCCACTGGCCATCGAAGGAAGTAGCACCGGCAAGAAAGTGTCACAATCACTTGCATATAATCAAGAATGGTTTTGTCACCCATCAAACAATTATAGTTCTCACAAAGCAAACATGTAATCTCCAAGCATGTCTAATTATAGTGTCTTCTTTCAATGCACCATTTCACCCATACCATTAGAATAGCAGTAAATGTATCAGCAGTACATAAATTTAATTGCACCACATCATAATAACTTTATTTCTACTTCACAATGCCACCTGATTTTCTGATCAATCAATCCACCTGCCTTCCACAGCATTCTTTGTTCTATACCGGGAACCATGCCTTTCGTTAAAGCCTGAAAGTCCAAGAAGTTTGCTGCTTCTTCTTGCTCATCAACACTTGATGTCTTTGTTTTCTTGTTGGCTGTAATCTGGTTCTTGTTCTATAAAATGGCTCATGGATTCAACATGGGGCCATGTTGGATGTTGGGTACTCTGATTCTCATTCATGCCGGGTCGTATATGCAGAAACTTGACCCCTACACCCTACCGTGTGTTCGGCTGCCATCAAGCTTTCATGCACCAACAGCGGCATGTCCGCAGTGGGTTCTATTGTTGAACAGAGTGAGCATGCGGATAACTATTGTGTGGAGGGGTTTGGTGCTCTTGTTGGTCTCCTGATCATGCACGCCTGTACTGGGTGCCATCTCCACATATTAACTATGCTGGGCATACTGCAACAATAAAGGCATTGTCTCACACGAGCCCAACGAGTACCCCATTCCAAAGAAGTAGGCACAGGCAGATGTGCTCAACCTGATTAAAGAGTATGTTGCCGATACTGTGACCGATACTGTGGCCGACACTGGGGCCGAGGTTGTGGACGCCAATATTGTCTAACCATAAAACAAAACAGCTATCTCTAGCTACTGCAGCAGCAACAAACACCACCACTAATTCCTAACAGATCACCACGACTCGCCTAATAAGTATCTCTGCGACTCTACTGACATCCGCCGCAGCCACTGCATTTGCCGCATCCGAGTTCTACCCTACGATGTATGCCAATTTCTGTCATCACCAACTTGCCCACTTCTCCGGTGAAGTCTTCGTCCTTGAAGAGGGCCAGAGCGTGAAGCATATTCCTTTCCTCGCGCTCTCAGATGATGGCAAAACGGGTACTATTGTTGTGGGAAATGGCAATGAAGAAGGAGGAGTCTGGCATCCGGTGACAGCTTCGGACGAACCTGATCAGGTTCATTTCATTACGCACATTATGGTGGAGGATCAGGTGGGTGCTCACTCTCTTTCGTCTCGTATTTTTGTATCTTTGATTGCCGTTATTAATTATCTGTTTATACGATCATGATATGCATTGGTTTCGTTTGCTGGTGCGTTCCACTTTTGTCGCGGTCCCACAAATCACAGGATGGCAACGTCGTAATTCTTGAATCCATGGATCCAACTCTCGAAGCTCCTGTTAAAACGACCTTTACGGTACCTGCTGGGGTCACGGAGTTGATACCCTATGAGTGGTGGTAAGTGATATGGCATTGTGCACGCCATACGAACTGGGCCTTTCAGTTGCGATGTGTCTTGCTTTAGTTTTATCAGTGGTATTATAACATTACTTGGCTCTAATAAATGATAAATATTTTTCGCTCTAACTTATTCTCGTCAACTCAGCAATCTCCATGGGCTGTGGAAAGGAGAACCTGTGACAGTTCCAGCATTGGAAGAAAGAAGCAATGCAGTATGCGGCGCTTCTGACTATGTGAAGGAAGCTTGGCCGTCAGTCCATGCTGATTTTATGCTCAAACAAAATAATACGTTCAATTCCGCGAATCCATTTTTCGATGCAAATAATTATCATACTCCCTACATCACCCTAAATGAAGATGGTACTGCATCAATCTTGGTTGGACAGACTGATGTTATTACGCATCCAATGAATGGCTCGCCTGATGGTAGTGTTGAGCCTCATTGGATCACAGAAATTTATGTTGTGGATCAGTCGGGGAAGATTGTGACTATGTCCTCCCTGGATCCTACTGGCGTGGATGCTGCCACGTTGGACTTTGAACTCCCGGAAGGCACAGAGTCAGTACAGGCCTATGCATGGTGGTAAGACAAGCTCTAAATGTACAGCAATAGATTACTTTCCTCTCGTAACATCTCATCACTACTTTCCTATTCCTGCCTTGACCACGACAACAAAGCAACAAGCATGGTCTTTGGAAGGGCCCTGTTGTTGAGGTTGAAACAACTGCATCAGATAGTGCAAGTAGCGAATCTGATTCCCTGAATGGAGTTGCAGCTTCTGCTCCTGCTCGTATGGGTTTCGCTGTGGGCGCTGCTCTTCTTATGACACTCAACACGTTGTGAAGATGTAACTCCGAAATGGTGCTGTGATATGATTTGTGGTGCGCAGATTTCAAGGATTTTAAAAGTAACCAGTTTTGCGCTTAAGCATAGACGAAGAGGCGAGATGATGGAAGAAACATCGAGCAGTATGAGATTGATGAAGAACATTATTAAAGTAAACAAATTCAGCAAGACCTAAATATGTATGGGACTGGCTGATAATGCGACTGACCTTTTATTTTAATATATCCTCTCACTGTCATATTATTTGTAGCACGTTGGATCTCCATTTCACTTCAGTTATCAGTTGAGAGTACGAGGATAATAAGAGACTGGAGCAGGGGTGATGAGAGAGAGAGAGATCATTATGATAGACGAAGAAATCATTTGTCAAGTGAACAAATTTAGAAGACCATGGGACTGACTGATAGTGCAACTGAACTTTTATTTTAATATATCCTATCACTGCCATCTGTGTAGCATTTCGGGTCTCGCTGAGTACACCATAGGATACTGGCTTGGGTTGACCAACTGCAACTCTAGCTCTGTATAATTCAAAGAATCATAGATAAACTTGTCGTATACTATGCTCTGCGCCAAATGCAATCATAGCACTTCAGTTCATCCATCCATATCATATCAACCAATCTTCGAAGTGTTCCAGTCATCTTGCAATCACTCCAACAATATCAAATCCAACAACTCAAGTCATATTCGATCTCATCGCAAATTTTCACCTCATTTGCCTTACTTCAAAATAAAACCCATTGAGAAAAACAAATACCTCTATCAAGAATACTGGACCCAATCCACCATCACAGAGTTGGACGAGGCAAACTGCATACAACTAGTCCTCTACCAAAGCCTGCCGAGCTTAAAAGCTGACTCAAATTCATATCACTCAGCCAGTCATTGCTTCTCTACGAAGGTAGATACTTAGAAACTTGGTTGGCTCAATTTGGAGTTACAGATTCTCAGCGGCATATGTGTGAGATCTCCACGTAGTCTAAATCTCTTTCGAGAAATGAATTTTCTGTCTCGGGAAGTCATACAATGCTCTCTTGAAATTGTTAATTGGATCTTTGTTGAGGTTCATTCTGTCTACACTCATTGCGCATGCAAATGCGAGCTTCAGCCTATATCGGATCAGAATCTTTGAGTCAGAAACTCGAAAGATCACCTCGATTGTCAATTATTTACTCGTCGTTCTTCGAGTCGGTTCCATATTTGATTTGTGTTGGTTGCTCCTTCACTATTCAAATCCTCGTAATTGCTTCAAGGCATAACATAAACCCTAGAGGCACTATTTTGGATATCTACCCTGCCAATTGATCGTAAATATCGATAGCAGCTTCACAACCCGCTTTATGTTTAAAAAACAAGCATAGCGGTTCCATAGTATTTGTTCGTATCCCACGCCATGACCATAAAGATCAAGCATAGTGGATCCATGATATTTGACCAACATTTCA
>JAZGVS010000111.1:0-21279 GCA_037356235.1 Bacterosira constricta
AAAGGCCTCCATCAGTCGAGTCAGGAAAGCGACCCGCCGGAACCAACCTCGAATCACCAGATCCAACAATCAACAACAATGTCAATAAATAATGTCAATAACGACGATATGACGACCGACACAACTCTAGCTTCGTCATTACATTGATTGCATGCCGCGGATTGCCGACATAAAATAATCAATCACCATGCCACGAGAAATAGTGACATTACAAGTAGGCCAATGCGGCAATCAAATAGGCGGCGAGTTCTGGAAGCAGCTTTGCCTCGAGCACGGAATACAGCCCGATGGGTTGGCGCGGCAGGACGTGCTTCAGCACAATCACCATCACGCCGAGGCGTCCGGCTCGCCGTCAGCCGAGAATGGGATTGGTAACCCTACTTTGCCTCCACCTACTCATAAATTTATTGATGATCGCAAGGATGTATTTTTCTACCAAAGTGACGATGATCATTACAGTGAGTTCATTTTTGTCACGTGTTATATTTTGTTTGCTGAGCTAGATCAATATTTTCGTTATTATTACCAATCTCACCCTATTGCCATTTTATTCCACACCAATACAATCAGTACCTCGCGCCCTATTAATAGACCTCGAACCCCGCGTAGTAAATAAACTCACCCGCCAAGGCAACGAAGAAAATGTCTTCATCGCCGAAGACGGAGGCGGGGCAGGCAACAATTGGGCCTCTGGCTTCCGACAGGGCGAACAACATCACGAACAGGTATTGGACATGATTGATTGGGAAAGCGACAATTCCGATTCGTTGGAGGGATTTGTATCAATGATCATTTTCCCAAAAAGTTGATACAGACGTATTCGGTGTTTCCGAATTGGAGTCAGAATCAGAGCGATGTGGTGGTTCAACCGTACAATTCAGTCTTGACGTTGAAGCGCTTGACTTTGAATGCAGATGCAGTAGTGGTTTTGGATAATACAGCCCTGAATAGAATCGCAGTGGACAGGCTGAAAATTGAAAACCCAACAGTGGATCAATTGAATAGTCTCGTGGCAACGATCATGGCAGCGTCAACTACGACATTGCGTTATCCTGGCTACATGAACAATGATCTCATTGGATTATTAGCGTCGCTGATACCCACGCCACGATGTCATTTCCTCATGACGGGATACACACCATTGACGCTTGCGGACTATTATCAAAACCCCGTACCGAACGCGGATGGATCGATCAGTCCGACCTATCCCACATCTCGCTCCGCGCCGGTTCGAAAGACGACTGTTCTTGATGTCATGCGACGTTTATGCCAACCTGATAATATTATGGTATCTGCCAATACGCGCAACCCGTCATCGTGCTACATTTCGATTCTCAATATTATTCAAGGGAATGACGTGGAACCTACTCAAATCCACAAGGCATTGCAACGAATGCAAGAGCGTCAAACTATCAAGTTCATTCCCTGGGGTCCAGCATCCATTCAGGTGGCGTTGGCGCGCAAATCTCCCTTCTTGGCCAGCACGAATAAAGTCAGTGGTTTCATGTTGGCGAATCACACATCGATGGCAGAGTTGTTTGATAGACTATTGAGTCAGTACGATCAAATTCGCCGACGAAATGCCTTTCTAGATAATTATCGGAGGGAACCCATGTTTGAAGATAATTTAGATGAGTTTGATTCGGCAAGGGAGACTGTCCAATGTTTGGTGGACGAATATCGGGCGTGTGAGAGGAAAGATTATGTGGATTATGATTATGATACTGCACGTGGAGGTGGCGGAGAGGTGCTGGAGGAATAGATTTATTAGAAGTATGGAGAGTTTGGCCTGGCGAGCATTCATGAGCAGGGAATAGAAGGGATCATTATCAGTGAGTTGAACATCCCACTAACTATGTGGTAACAGGACTCAACAAGGGGGTGACGGTGACCAATAAACATATCAGCTGATTCATTTACATAGTAACTTTTCATAATCATTCATTTAGTGAGAATAAAACAATCGGAAGTATCGTGGTCGAGCGCAAAAAATACCCAATAGCAAATCAAGAATGATTATTATTAATTTCAACTGAAAGTGATAGTAGAATAAATGATACAAAATATTAAGATACACATGGTAGGAATATTGACATCTACATAGTGTTACGTTCGATCTTATCCTTTTTCACTTCTCGCCTCGCCTCACCCTTAACACATGCATCAACTTCCAACTTCTGCAATATCATGCATTAGGTAGGCGCAGCAGCACTCAAACCTTCCTCTGTGGTCCGTGGTCGTGGCATTTGGCAGGTATCGATGTCTGCTGCACTAAGATTATTCGCACCCAAACTAACCCAAAGAGCGACAGCAACGAGTCTGGGAGCTTGAATGTGATGATAGTCGAGTTATATGCCTCTACTAATGAAAATATTAGTCCATGTTTTGCTAATTCTTCGCTTTTTGCTGGATGTAGTTAATGCTAAGCATAGCACATATATCAATGAATACAATTTGCCAGGAGCATATTATATATTTATGAATACACTATCTCCATGATGCTGATATCTGCGGCAAGCTTGTCTTACAGCTTACAGCTCGTTTTATTGATGTGACACCATCTTCACCTAGCGTAGAATGGGACTCAATAAGCTGGTGATCCCATCACTCCAAGAAAGCCCACAGCATCATCACCTGACTATCCAATGGAGTCTGCCAATATGCTGACCCATCTTCTTCTCTATTAAGAAGCCCACAGGCAACCATCTCTCTCAGTAATACGTCTGGCTGCTCTCCTAACCCAAACACAAATAAGACAATTGGGTTGTTGCATCATATGTTTCCACTCGTCTCTGATAGTTTATAGCTCTTATCTGTTCAACATTCATGTCTTCACCATGGCATTCTGCATCACTCGCTTTTCTTCCATCTTCCCCATAAACAAGCATTCGACAAACTAGAAATCTCCACATTTCTTCCTGCTTAAGTTGATTTCTTTCGGGTAGTTTCTGTATATACACTTCAACCCCCTCAACTGTAACGGTAGGTCCAATCAAATCTTGTTTCTTCAATGCATCCTCTAAAAAGATTGGGCATTGTACAATTTTCATAGCCCATAGTTTGGTTAAAATTTCATCGTGGGGCTGGAGATGGAAGTAGTCTATTGTTAGATATAGTATGATTTCGTCAGATGATTCCGCTTGTGATGATGGTGATGGAGAAAGTGGTGAGAACTGTTGATCATTGTTCTGTGCGTCAGGGTGGAGGAATGCCCCCCAATCAACAGTATGCTCCTCCTCATCCCATTGGAAGCTTTTCCATAGTAAAGCTTTAATGTCTTCGAAAGTCACTTTCTTGTGCTTCATATCTTCTCTTACTTTATTTTGCCAATCCTGCGTTACTGTTGAAACTTTACAGTTGATGTCATAATTATCTCCTTCGTTGAGACTGTAACGTGAAGCTACGAATCGAATAATAGACGCACAAGCCACTGGATCTAAACCCGACTGTGATAGATCAACCGCAGGAGAGAAATCCACACCATCGTTATTTTGGCTTTCATGACCATGTGTCTCAAACCACCGACCACCAAGCATGGCATCAAAGTACGAGCTGGATTGACGAAGTGCATCGATAGGATATTTTCGCGAGCTATTTGTGTTGGTGGTTGCGCCATTGGTGCCAGGGATAATGACGGTGACTTCATCCATGTTGATGTAGATTGGGCGTTTTCAAGTTCTTTTGCGGTCGCTATTTTGCTGTTGTCTGCTGTGAGAAGACGTTTATCATTACCCTTTGCCCTGTGCCATTGCTTATTGATTCGGCTCGCTCGACCATCGAATATCGCTCTGCTTCGTATCTGCTATCGAAGATCGAAGACGATTGGCTTTTCGCTTTGCTTTTGTCTTCGGTCTTTTGCTTTTGTCTTGAGTTTTGTTGCTTTCTGCCTGTTGTTCGCGCAAAAAAAAATGACGTTCCCTTTGTGAGAGCCTGGTGAGAACCCGAATCTGACTGAATATACTGAGGAATTCATACTAATTTATACGGGGACGAACGACAGCAGACAGCAGATCTGACAGGACAGGATCTGGAAAGATCTGGAGAATCTGGATTCTGGGATCTCGTCTCCGCTCCGCCGCGCTCTCCGCTCCGCCTGCCTCTGACAGATTTATTAGTGTCAAGAGATGTGTGTATCATGATCTATCATGATGTCAAGAGATGTCAAGCAGTGTCAAGCTATGTCGAGCATGGCGACGGCACCTCTCACGGCACTACAGCTGCATCACACGGGCATAGGTTCCAGGTAGCTCACGGCTCACGGCGCATGGCACCGTTCCTGAATATATTCTTCATATGGCCCATTCTTGTTCCATGTTTGGCATAAGATCTAAGTTCAATTTCATGTTAAAGAACGATATGGCACAAACAAATAATGGCTGGATCCAATCTGGCGACAGATCAGATCCCTACTTGAAGTTGATTGACGGAGAATTAGGCAGATTGACATATGAAGGGCATGCTGAGGATTTGCAGAGGTTGGAGGATGCATACTTGAACGGCCGCGATTATGAATTAGACGAGCTTATATTTTATGTTAGAGAATCACAAAGAATTTATGAAGAAGATAGATCTCATCCTCGTCTGGTTAAACTTGATGCCCTCCGTGGATTGTTGACTTATGATGGCTGGGAAGATGACTTTCGTGATGCATTGATCAAACATAAGACAAACGCTGATGATATTTTGAATTTTTTTAGCACGAGCCTGGATAGAATGAAACGGAGGCAGTCTATGTCCCTCGGTGATTATAGCCACAAAAACCTGAGATTCTTGCACTCACTCAATCTTTCCTTCCCTGGCTGGAGGAATGCGGTGAAAGATGCGGTACATCATCACCGGAATGGCTACTGTGTGGATTACTTTAAGTTTTCTCTTGTTGAAAGACAACACATGTTTGAAGGGGTTCGGTCCCACCCGAGGCTAGTTGTTCTTGATTCATTGAGACTCACGTATACGTATCCAGGATGGCAGGAGGACGTAAAGGAGGCAGAAAGTATGCATGTTAGCAATCAAATTGACGATAATGACATCCTCGGCATATACAAATCCTACCTCAAGCTTCTTTCAAGCAAACAACGGGCATATGAAACCAGCCATGATTCACCATGGGTGCATCCAGTACAATGTCAGATATTGGAAACAAATTGGACCTATGCTGGTTGGGAGTCTGATATTGAAAGTGTTCGTACTATAAAAAACACCTCTTGGACCTGTGACTACACATTTGACGATTGGTTTGAGAAGTGCACTTTGCGCCAACATTTATATGACAACAACTTTAATGATCATGATGCTCTCTTGAAACTTGCTGTGTTGCAGCTCTCATACCCTGGTTGGGAGACTGACTTTGAAGATACTAAGAATTACTTATACGATCTTGGATGCGGATTGGGTTCTTCCTTTGAATCAAGTGTTAGAGGGATGAAGAACAAACAGACCATATATGAAGGTGTCCCGAAAGCATTGGTGGCAAAAGAAGAAAAGCCAAAAAATTACAACTTTGGGACATGCGCAATTTGCCTTGAAGTCCCTCGTACACACATTTTCGTTCCATGTGGTCATGCGTGTGCATGCAAGTCCTGTAGTGCCCGAAGTAATGAGGAGGAAAAGAAAGTGCCCAATATGCAACAAGTCTTTGAAACTGGCTATGGAGTTCTTCTTCCCATAGGCTCTTTGAAACAGGGCAGGCCCAGCGAAAAAAACTGGTACTAGTTCACCGTCCCTCGAATTCCAGACATGATAGAGAATGAAAAAGAAATAGACAGCTCGAAACACTAAAAAATAGGGCTTCATTTCATTCCTATTGGCTTGTTTCGATGTACAACATTATTCAACAATGCATTGTGCCGCCTCCATAATTCTCCATCTGAACACTTTTCGTAAAAAAAATTCGGCCCATGAGCTGCAGAAAAGATGCATACCAAAAGTTTATGGGCACACTTTCTCTAGTGGTAGCTCTTTGTTGACTTGGCATCATTTTCCCACTAGTGCGCACTACAATACCCACCAAAAGTGGCTGGCGATCCCATCACTCCATAAGATCCCATCACATCATCACCTGACTATCCAATGAAGTTTGCCATATTCCGACACGTCTTCATCTCTCTTCAGGAGACCACTATCAACCATATCCGTCAGCAACGATAAGTGTCTCCCCGATTTCCAAATGCAAAGAAGGAGAAAGTTGACTCATTGCATCATATGCATCTAATCGTCTTTGGTAGTGCATTGGTCTTATCTGATCAACATTCATATCATAGCCATAAATTTTGCATTGTGCCGCCCGCGTTGTTTCCATCTTCCTCATAAAGAAGCATTCGGCAAATGAACATGTAGATTGGGTTTTCAAGTTCTATTGCGGTCGCTATTATTTTGCTGTTGTCTGCTGTGAGAGGATGTTTGCGTTGTCCTTTGCCCCCTTTGCCTTTGTGCCCTCCTTGTGCCATTGCTTTGATTTGGCTCGCTCGGCTACGATATCTATTCTTCGATCACGGCATTCGCTTTGCTTTTTGCTTTGTTGTTCGCGCAAAAGATGGATTCTTTGTGAGAACCCGAATCTGACTGAATATACTATGGAATTAATACTAATTTATGCGGGAACGAACGACAGCAGATCTGACGGCGACGAAAGATCTGGATTCTGTGACGTAATGACGGTGATGGCGCGACCCGCCACCTCCCGCCACGCCACACGAAACAACTCACCGTAAGGATTAGGTAGCTTCAGCATCGTTCATCGTTCGTCGAGGTTCGTCGTTTGAACAATAATCTGCGTTGGCCTTTGGTTTATTGGCCTTTCATTCCGTGACCTCGCATAGAATTATCTACAATAAAACTTACCAACCGCCAACGCTCTGTTTCCCTACGTTTTATTGGAGAGACCAAGCACTAAGACTTGATCAAACGCACAGGCAAATATGATGACAAGGTCAATGGTTATTGTTGCTTTTGCAACGCTCCTAGCGCTGCTATTGCCTGGACAAGGCAACTGTTTTGCGCCATCAGGAATCACCATTTCGAGCATCAGCGGAACGTCCACAGGACATATCACTATTCAAGCAAACAACGTCATCACAAGGACAAATCTCCACATGAGCAGCAATAGTAATAACAGCGAAATCGAAGGACCAGATCGAGTGCTATCGTGTCTCCCTTATTTGATACCATTGATAGACGGAGACCGCTATGGAAGATTTTTGTTCTATGCGGTTCCAGCATTGGGTCAGGTTGACTTTTTGCTGCTTGGGCCCTTCAAAGCCATTTACAGCGCCATTCCATTTGCCCAATTCATTGCATTCATTGCCTTGAGTACCTTGAGCCGCAATCCTGACCTGCCACGCCCACTCCGATTTAATATGCAACAGGCTTTGCTTCTTGATATTGCCCTGATTTTTCCGAGTCTCTTGGGGCAACTTCAAATTCCTTTGCCTGGCGTCTTGGCAGCATCGGGATCGAACTTTGTATATCTGGCCATGTTAGCGAGTGTGGGTTATTCCCTTGTTTCCAATTTAACAGGAAAAGTTCCTGACAAAATCCCAATTGTTTCGGAAGCTGCAGGAAGTTCAATTGGATTCTGATTTGAGCGATTCCTTACAAGCTTGGTTCTTTTATGTAGGACACAATACCCAGAAGAAAATCAGAAATGTGATTATTGGAATAGCAATAATGGTTGATAATTAATCTATGAAACTTCAGGTGGTGGTGATATTGTAATATAAATCAAACGAGAAAATCAATGCTTTTGATGTTCTTAACACGCAGCTTAATATTACAATTATCTGCCGAACACATCATTTCTCCTAAAACTGGGAAGTCAGTCAGTCCTGAGAAATGAGAGAAGCCAGTCTTGAGATGAATCCAGATCTAGTAGATAGTATCTGATCAGATCTTGATCCGCCAGTCCTGATGATCTTCCCCCTCGCCTGACCGCTGACTGCTGTGGGCGGTTCCGCCACCTCCTGACATTCTCCTTATGGATGTTGGAGTGACAGCATGCTCACCAATAGATCTCCGGTAGCACGCAGTATGACTGAAGTGTAGTACTCACATATCATGTCTTCTGGTGAAGGGAGAAATTTATGTGCAACTGTCATCTACAATAAAGAAAATCAAGAAGTGGTTCCAGAAAAGAGAAAGATGCTAAGAAATGGGATGACACTCATTCTTTGTCAAGTGGATGGCCGGAAAAGAATAATCTCACAAATCTATCTCTTGTTGTTTTCGTTGCAGACGAAGTTGAAAGCATTAAAAAAGAAGCACGGCCAAGGATGAAAAACTTGGACGATGTGTGAAGGATCAAAGAACGGCACACAAAGGAAAAGCTCTCGACAGTAAAGAGGGGGGACGAGGACTCGAAGCCTTGGAATTTAAGTGGAAAATTGGACAGGGTGTGTACAAGCGTAGCTAGACTACCTAATCTTGTATTAATTTATACCACACCTATTGACGGTAAAAAGGTCAAAAGTCAGAAGAAGTTATGGTATGATGAATCTTGGTAGTATATATGTTTGTGCTGAATTGATGCCAAGTCGTTAACAACTTCCAGCTTAGATGATTTACAGTGGCAGACAGGAATGGCAGGCATCAGGTCTTATCATAAATGCAACACTGGGACTTTTAATGCCCAGTAAGGCGAGTCAAGTTGCGTTCCTCCAGCCCATCTTTTGTGATTATTTCTCTATAACTGATTATACATGGCCGATATCTTCAGCTCCACCCAACAGAAAGCTGATATATCTGCAGGGTCCTTCCTACCCAACAAACTGAGACGGAATCGAACTCTACCAAAGTTTACAAGATATCAAAGATTCGACCTCTATGCTAACAAACAGACACACCAGGCACACTATCGAGTAGCCCGGCGGGGCTTTGGAGCTGCTTTAGTCTTCGACCTCTTGCCTTTCGATTTCTGCACTGCATCGGCGGCGCCACGATTCGAACGACTGACATCTTTTCTCTTCTTCGCCGGCTTATTTTTGACAGGACTATCAAAGTGAAGTCTGGTGGCATCAAAAATTGGGTGAGTCTGATAGGAAGATACTTTTCATGGCATTCGAAGTCGTTGCATCACAAACAGTAGAAAACGAAACGTCGGTTTGTGATTCGAACTTACTTGATCGCCATGCTGCCAAAGTGAAGAGAAGAAGTGGTGTAAAAAGTGAGAATGAGAAAACATTGCAGCCTACAAATCCACTCAATACCTACAGAGGCGAAGCGTTTGGATATTCCATTGTATTCTTGCGTATGTTGTAAACCACTCTTCTAGAAAGACGCATGGGACCTCCCTCAGGACTCTTGTAGGTAGTTTTATTCTTATTCTTGTGAACTCCTACTTGTTGAAACCCAGTGTTGGAACTCTTGGGTTTGGCCATGTTGACACTGCTCGCTCCAGTACCCTTCTTACTTTCCTTTGACCGCTTTGATTGGCAGGGATGCCAGTGTGCTGAATCAAGGCTGGACTGGAAAATAAAGTGAGGGAACGATGTGCTGAATCAGAGCGAAGAGTGACAAGTGGTTTCAATTTCAATTTCAATTATGACTTTTCAGTAACCAAGCCCTAGCTACCTCTCTTACATGAACCTCTGATCTATTCTGCATCCACATATTTCATAATACTTGTTCTGAATAATAACCTCAGAGCCTTTCTACCAGCTGGTGGGGAATCAGACAGACTTGGATAGCTGGACGGGACGTTGGGACCACGCTTCTGCTTCTTGGATGAGCTGAAAAAGTCAACACCATCCCGCTTGTTACTCAAGCTGACTGATGGAGTGACAGTAGGTGCATTAGGTTGGGAGTTTTCATTTTGCTCGGGTTCCATCCTATCTCCACTACTCTTCATTGCTGAACCGATGGTGAACGAGGTTTTGTCAGGCAGATGGCGGCTGAATAGACAAAGCCAAGTTTGAAAATTGAAATGAAGAATTTGAAGCCATTTTCGACCGCGTTTTGGTACGTTTCTGTTGGTATGAGAGATGCAATCTAGTCTGATTAGATTAACCAAACTACGTGGTGTACTCCGCGGCTGAAATGAAATAGACGGTGGCTGAAATAGAGAAGATGTCTAGTCTGAGATGCAGTGGATATTTTGTTTGGATTTGAATTTAGCGAATAATCTACAGATTTCTTTTTTTCTTGGGCCTTTTCCGTGCTCCTCATGTGCAATCTGGATTCATACATGTTAGTTTTTCGCTTACATTGAGTCCATACGAGAGAATGTTACTGTAACAAATTTCGCGTTTGCATGCGTATACAAGGTCATCCAGGTTGATGTCTGGATTGTTACTCTTCTTCTTTCGTGCCGCTCGAATCAGCTTTGTCAATACTTGCTTTTTGTCATTTGCTGCTGTAACAGCTTTTTGTTTATCTGTTCCGGTACTACCACCCTTCTTGCCCATACTCACTGCCACAATGCTTCCCCCACGTTCATTGTAGCCATCTCTGGAAGTATCATCAACATAATCAGAGAGATGGTACGGTAACTTCTACAGTAACGATCGTTAATGCAAATTAAATCACCCGTAGCAGCACCCCGCGCCAATGCGGTCATCACCGCGAGATTCAAATGCTTGTCGGTGTGTAATCTCGCAAATTCACGATGGCTTCGATGGTGGAACCACCAGAGCTAGCAAATTCATCAAGTGCAATGATGATCATCTGCTTCATGGTTGCGGCCGGTGTGTTACTGCATTTTGGATTTTCGAGGTGCCATTTGAAATAGGTCACCACAAGGTACTATATTTTTTTGCCCTTGAAGTATACGAGCTTCTTCTTTACAACTTCCTCAAACTGATGATTTTCACAAATGTACTTCTTAATCAATGTACTTCTTAATCTCACAATAGCGACTCTCGCCAACGCGATCCATGGATTCCTGGCGGGCGAAGTAAATCATTCCCGTTCTTTTTACCGCATGGTCTTTGCGAGGTTTTTTGCTCTTTGATTCCGCTGGGTATTTTGGGATCAAGTGAAATTTAAGGCCAGGATTGTTTATGTTGTTGGTGCCACACTTTGCACAGTACATACTAGGTCTCTTCTTCTTCGCCCATGGTTTCGTAGGTTGGCCTTTTATTGGAGACGGTGTACACAGATACGGTTTGTTGTTTTTGTTTCATCTTCGCTGGTGTAGAAACTGCAACCGATGGAGTGGATGGATTCATAGGTACCAACGAGTCCATACTTTTAAGGGCAATACAACCCCTTTCACTTCATCTTCTCCACCTCCTGCAAGAATAGGGACGGCCTGTCGTGATACGATTTGGGCAGACATGTGCAAATCTTCTTGAAATTCAGCAACAACAACTTCCTTCACCAACCCTCCCGTTTTTGGATCTTCAACATGTGACCTACTATCAAATACAATACCTCTCTTTCCAGATCCTCAGCAAAGGTCTTGGAGATGTGGTTGTGAGACCTTGTGCTTCTCCATTTTCTTAATCTCCTTTACAAGAGAGGCTCTTTCTAACTCATCCATCTTCTCTTTCATGAGTTGTTGCTTAGCTCTGCGAATTTTTACTGGGTATAGAAATGCTTTGATGCGGCATTTCTCAGAGGAGGCGATGCGCTGATTTGTTGCCTGCTTGGAAATAGGACAAATCTTGCCGTCACAGACCGGCACCTGATGATTCCAGTCTTCGACCACTTCGCTAATGATTCACCACTGCGGCCACCATAGCGATAGAAACTGCTTTCGAAAATACAAATGCAATCTATTCATGACATCTGCTGCGCCAAGGGCTGGTGAGGGACGGTCAGACGTGCTCTACCAATGCCGAATGCCATGCAATGCCTTTGCACACAGGGAGCCCTAAGGGCACTGCTGTGAATGTTCCTACTAGCCGTAGTACCGCCCAAAATGGTAGCCAAAATGGGAAATGGGAGCGCTTTGAGGTGTGAAGAGGTGTGAAGTAGTGAAGTAGTGTGGTGTTATTTTCATGGGTGTACATCAGAACGGTCTTAAGGACCGGTCTCCCCCCGGGTATTTATCCTATAATGATAATAATGATAATAATGATANTATTACCTAGTTTAATTTAATTCCTTCACCTTATATTCCTACGTACTCTTGGTTGCCGCCACCCTGACGCTATGGCGTGGATGAATACCATTGGTACCTCTCCTCGAGTAGCGGTCGACAGAATGGAAGGCCATGGTGCTATGCCCATCAGAATGGACGTCAGGGGACGCAGAGAGCGTGCATAAAAAAAATGACACAAATGAGCTCTATGGCAAACAGCTCTATAAGGAAGGCTAAATAATGAATTAAACTAAAATAGGTTACAGTAATATTAATTAGGATGTATATGATATGCGTAGTCGGATAAGCGCCAACCCTTTTGGTTCATGGCTAGGGGGGAGTCGCCGCCATGGTCGGGGTGTGGCGGAAGTCAAAATCCTATCTCTGGAAGAAGCATGGATCCCGCCATATTCAGTCCCAGATCACCACAACCATCAGTCACTAGTCACTCTCCCGCCCAAAGCTCAGTCATTCTGAATCACGGATCTGATGTTTGATTGCCGTCGGCGGAGTTGAGGAGTCCACGGCAATCAGCACCTACGAAGGTAGGTATTGTAGGTAGGTAGGTAGTGTAACATCATTATATGAACGAGAAGCACTATTAACTACTGCGCGCCGCTGCGCGATTTGATTCGACTGGGCTGGGAGCTATTTTCGTGGGCGCCCAAAATTGAATTCGGTGGCTAGCGACTTGCCGCCGCCTGCCGCTGTTTGCCACGAAAATCTCGCAATGCCGCCGGTCTCCCAACCGCGAAGATGATCCCTATCGTGCATGCAAGAAATGCAAGAAAGAGAAGATACACGCATTGGAGTCTCGCGTGCCATCCAACTTGATCAACATGGACATTTTGAGACATTGCAGTAAATCATGCCGCCATTTGCCGCCATCTTGCCGCCATCTGCCGCCGTTTTGCCAGAGATGTTTTTTGACCGTTGTGAAGTACTGTGTGGAGCAGTTTCGGGGGCGCCCCTCAGTCTATCCCAATCAAACAAGTCCCATCGTGCCAAGTCGTGCTCACAGTTTTGTGACTGATCGAATATGACGTGTGACGCACTACATACCTACCTATCTACCTACCTACGTAGGTAGGTACTGATTGCCGTGGACTCCTCAACTCCACGGCAATGTCAAACGCATCCGTGATTCAGAATGACTGAGATTTGGGCGGGAGTGATGGCTAGTGACTGATGGTTGATGATCTGGGACTGAATATGGCGGGATCCATGCTTCTTCCAGAACGAGTCTTGTTACACAAGTATTGTCTCTTGGTGGGGTCCCAAATCCCAAACTTGTGTTCTCATTGAGGGGCGAGCAAGGGGGGTCAAGGGGGGACAATACCAAATGCTAATAAAAATAAAGGGGGCGATGCTTCGACGGTGCTTCACTTTTGCCCTTTCTCAGGGTTGTCCTGATCGTAGGACACAACCTCTAACATGGGACAGCATGGGACCCAAACAATAACAACACCACAAGACCAACCACACCAGTGACAACCGCAGCCAACCATCCCAAACAAAAAATAATCTCATCGCCTCCACCGCCAGCGTCTGAGTCCGTGACTTTGTCGCAGTTCACCGGGGTCAAGCGGGGACACTAACAAATGCTATCTACTAAGGGGGCGATGCTTCGACGGGTGCTTCACGACAGGCTTTTCTTTTGCCCAACGGAGGTTTTGTACCCCAGGTTCACAGGGTTCATGATCTCTTCGACACCTACCTACCAACCTCTACAACCACACCAGACAGCAGCCACCAGCCAACCATCCCAAACAAAAAATAATCTCATCGCCTCCACCGCCAGCGTCCGTGACTGTGTCGCAGTTCACCCGTCCTCCTAGGCCACATTTCAAACAACAATGGACCATGAACATGGCGTGGACTTTACAATGGAGCAGAACAAGATCCTCTCAATAATACCACATGTCTCGGGGTCGTTCTCCTTATTCGGTTCGGGCTACATAATTATATCAATCCTCCGCGATCGGATCAAATGGACCCAGCCACACCACCGTTTGCTGTTTGCCATGAGCATCGTTGACGCCTTCGCCTCCGTCGCCTCGGGGTTATCGACGTGGCCCATCCCCAAGGGATCCCCTGGAGTGTATGCCACCCTAGGCTCTGTCGGAACGTGCGAGGCCCAGGCATTTTTCCTCCAGGCCAGTATTGCCGGTCCACTTTACTATTTTATGATCAGTGTGTCCTTTTTGCTTCGTGTTCGATACGGAATGAGTGAGAAGCAGGTTGGCAAGCGTGCTGAGCCGGTCATGCATGCGATCGCTATTGTATTTGGGTTGGGTTCTTCGTTCTTGTGTATTGCTCTCGGCCTTTTCAATGATAGTACATTGGTGAGTTTTTGATGTATTGGATGATTGCATTTAGCATTTCGAGAGATAAAAAGATCAACAATGAATTCTCACACTTCTCCCGCTCTCCATTCGATAATTCAGTGGTGTTGGATAAATTCGTCGCCCAAAGGATGTGATCAATCCTACAAAAACAATGGCATCACCAACTGTGAGCGCGGCGACAACGCAGAAATCTACCGCTGGGCAATCTTTTATGGACCACTCTGGGCCGCTATAGTTGCGACCATGGTGGTTATGACTTTGCTCGTTCGGACAGTGCGTGCACAGGAAAACAGATTGGCCAAATACCAATTTGCATCTAGCCGTGGTGTACTGGCTCAAACACAACAGATCCAAGATCGACAGCGAAATCGGCAGTCCCGCAGGGCGACAAATACAGCGCTTCGTTATGTTGCCGTTTTCTATGTTACGTGGGTGTTTGCGACGGTGAATCGACTGCTGGAACTTATCATAGGACATAGCTATTTCTGGCTGGGTGTACTGAGCGCGGTGTTTGTCCCTCTGCAAGGCTTCTTTAACTTTCTCGTGTTCATATATCCACGCTATCTAAAATGGAAGAAATTGAGGAGTAAGAATGAGGCTTCACCTCCATCCTGATACATACAGTAGCATGGCCTTGATCCGACTTACAACAGTTGAAGGAATTCCTACTTCTCCCATCCAGAACGACAAACACGATAGAAGAGAAACTCCAGTGTAAGATGAGGAAGAAGAGGATTTTGTTGAGAGCGCTCCTCAAGTAACATGGAAGAACGGCGAAGGCGAAGAAAGAGCAAAAGCAGTCGACCCAGAGAATGGGTCCCGAATGGAGAATGATGAAGACAGTTCCGTTTGTATCAATCAAGAAGCATAACAACATGCATTTATTTTAATGCTTCGTATGCAGCGCGCAGCTCGCCGATATTTCAGTAGGTATTTTACTCCGAAGAGCTCGATACAAGAACCTGACTTTGAGATAATTGTACCGTCATTGTTTGTATGAGTGTGTATCATATTATCTTGATCGCAAGGCTGTGATTTGAACGATGTCAAAGATTTTCACATGTGGAAAAGGATCGTACATTGATGTTGACTACTTTGATGACTCACGCTTGAACGAAGCTACAAGAGAGAGCTCGAAATCCATTGGGGGACCTTTGAAGTTTGGAATTGATGTGGCAGAAAAGATTGCAATATGGAATCCTCGTCAGAGGAATCATCTGCTGCGTTAACATGCGTGTTCACTTATCCTGAAACCTCGCTTGGTGGTGTTTGTGTTCCATCATAGTACTTAGTACCACTTTTAGACACATTAGTTATTTGCAGTATAATGCTTTGACAATGTGATCACCTTTCCGTGTTTCGACATCCTGCGCTTTTTGGAGCTTAGCGCTCTCTCCAACAGCTTTTCTAAATCCCGGTTTGTGGGACTATTGGCTATCTAGTAAATCCTGGCAGAAGCCCAAATATGTCCGCCCAAATTGAATTCAGCTGCCCAATAAAGTCAGGTCCATTCTACTGTGAATCATCAGACGAGGGGTGATATCATTTCTAGGCCGTTTTAATAGAAAAGGAGAGTGGCCGCGGATACCGATAGAACAATAAGAAATGAAGCCACAAGTGGATGCATATTGCCATCTTATTCATGACGGATGGCCAAAGTACTGTCTGTCTTGGGAAGGACGAGGTAATTAGCCTGGTGAATGACCAATGTGGTCATGGCTATCAACATCCCCGGTCGGTGGGGGTCTTCGGTGTTTTTTGTAGGCTCATGACAATAGAGTTGGCGAGCGTTTACAGGATCGCATGCACAAGCATGTGACTATTGTAATTATCAGAACAATATCCACTCGGTTGGTGGATGGAGTATCTTTTAGGAACCAGTGATTATATTATGGACCTGAATAACTCTGACGAAGTGGAATTGTAAATAAAATGATCATACCTAAATATATAATTTATGCCCTGGACAAACCACGTGCACTGATCAAACCCTCTTCACTCATCCTCAACGATACAAAATGCTTATCAAGTGATTGTTCCATGCAAGTACGCTTCTTGGTCAGAGATTTGACTTGGGACTTGACACCTTCCGATGAGTTGGGAGAAATGGAAACAATGATACTGTCAACCATGTTCCACAGCATATCAATGAGATCATATGGGACGTAGTCGATACTCCCCTTCTCAGGGAGTCGGCTTGATGCATTGCTTGATTGCGATGCCTGTTTAGAAAGGATTGAGGTGACCACATCACAAGCCTCTCCATATTGATGGTGCTTGATGTACAATCTCATCAAACCAGCAGGATTTGCAATGCCGTTGTCTTTGCCTGCTGTCTGCGCAAACATACCATTCTTACTTTCGTCATTCCCAGGGATGCCAAACATGCACAAATCTTTCAGCCATAAAGGTAGTTCTGACACACCATCTCCTAATCGAAGGATTGCGTTAGCTACACTCAGACCCAATCCACTGCATCTCTTGGAGTAAACCGCTGTGTACTGTTGCAGTAGCCCCATAGCCATTGTTGATTGCAACACGTTTCCGCTTTGGCCATTGGACACCCATGATTTTGAGTTGGCAGAATAGGAAGTGATGCGAGACTGCAGCGGCATGTTGGCTGATCCAAGTGCACACGCAGATGATGATGCACGGATCTGTGCAATCTTTGATCGTGACTGCAAAC
The DNA here is from genome assembly GCA_037356235.1 of Bacterosira constricta. Lineage (NCBI taxonomy): Eukaryota > Bacillariophyta > Thalassiosirophyceae > Thalassiosirales > Thalassiosiraceae > Bacterosira > Bacterosira constricta. The sequence goes on from JAZGVS010000111.1 coordinate 17,051, forward strand.
TCTCAAGCCCATCATCGATATGACTCGTCGCATGCAACTTTGTGGATGCTGGAACAAGGTAGGTGCATAAAATGTACCTCAATGCATCATCAAACAGATCCACACCCCCTGGCAAAGCCTTTCTTTTCGAAGAAATTCCCAATGCCACCGAAATGGCTTGATCATAATACCCAAACCTCGCTAGAGAATCAATCGTATCACGCGATGTCAACTCCAAGATACTACCAACAGAATCCGGAGAATAGTCATCCATAGAAAACGTGCGCAGCGCCAATGCCCGAGCGGCGCGACGCTCCAAATCCTCCTTGGTAAAAAGTCTCGATTCACTTGGAACATCCTGATTTCCTGGAAGAAGGTATCGGTGGGATGGCTTGTCGACTAAGCTTATGGCATGGAAACATGCCTGTGCCGATAGACACGCGTCATCCATAATCTTCCTCGACGCAGCCTTTGAAAGTACAAGTGGCGTTTCAGAATCTGACTTCGACGATGACACAGAGTCAGCAGTTGCTTTGCCACACATGTCCATGGCATACGCAGCCTGTCCCCAGTTGCCGCGGGAAGCATGAAGTGCATAGAGACAGCCCCAATAGTTGGGACGCTCTTTCGTTGCGCTCTCTTCGTCCCTGGCCTCGGATTCAAGGGGAACAGTCACTTGCTCAACGGCAGCTTCTTCGATGATTTTGGAAGCCAAATCAAAGAGATCAACCCCAATACCTGTACCATCCGCATCGTCTTCTTGCATGGATGTTGACAAATCACGACCCATAACTGTCAAACTCATATCCACAATCTTGCCAAGTGCACCAGCATCCACCATTCCAAGAATCAGACGCTTGAGGTTGGCCCTCCTTCGATCCGCCAATGGATTGGAAACACAGGCATGAAGTGCATCATCCCATAGGCGACCACGCATCGAGGATTGGAATGCAATCTCCCACAGGGAAGGGATCTCTTGAGATGCAAGGTCTCTGGATGAGATGACAGAAATCGCATCCCGAACGGCGTCGAGAATCACACCACAGCAAAGAGGCAAGGAAGTGCTGTTGGTAACTTCGATGGAATTCAAGTGTCGTTCCAACGTGCCTATGCGGTTCATCAAATTCGACATGGTACCAATTGTTGACTCCAATGTATTGGTGTCAAGGAGCAAATTTGAAGCAAGACGCCAAAGTGAATCGGGCGAAGTTCCATTTGCAGAGCTTCCAGCGCACTTCCTTGCAATTATGGCAGCCTCTGCAAGGAGACATTCAGCAGTCACTTCCCTCCTCTTTTGATTCATCGTGAATGACGTAGTATACGACTGACCAGCCGCTGGTTGAGAGGGAAATTCCACAAGAGGAGCCAGCAATCTCAGAGCAATCTGTGGTTCATGAGATGGAGAAACCAAGTTCGACAATACACCCCCGGATGTTTCATTGGCATCATAACTAAACGCAGATGCAACAACCCTATCCGCTAAAGACAAAGCCGCAGTCATTACTGGGCGAATAAAGCCATCTCCCATCTCATTCGATAGATGTTCTTCGAGAGCTGTCAAATGTCTGCCAACATTTGAGGGCTGATGGATTGCCCACGAGAGAGCAGTGCTGTAAAGGATGGACCGCAATGCACCATGTTGAATCGGCGGGGGGTTCCCCTGTGGCGACCCAAAGACGAGGATTAGACGAGATAGAGATAGCTGTCTGATGGATTCCAATCGTGCTGCAATGAGGGATGCAGCGGAAGATACCATATCGTATTCACTACACGTGCCTTGCTGACCGAATGGGTTGGTGGCGGTAGAGTTTGGCATGGTCCCAATTGCCAGACTTGAATTAATGGAAGCAGATGCCGATGAAGGTGACTTGAGCCACGCCTCGGCAAAGTCCGGAGCAAGCTGTGACAATTCACCCAACAGCTTAAGCTGCCCATCCGTCAATGACAATCGCATCATGGCCGAATTTCCCAACAATTCCACCTGAGATAATAATTCAATATCCAACTTCTTGTCGCACCAACCATCCACTAATGATGATGCCTTGGCTGTTCCATCGTAAAGCATTGATTCCACCTTGGTCAATAGTTGGCGCAGGTCAGGGTTGGATGTAATGCACTGCAGTAAGTCCATGGAGAGGTTGTCCAATCCCGCCATGATTTCTCCCCCCTGAACTGAAAAAGATGTTGGGGCTGCTTCCAACTCTCCAGTAATATCATCCTGATCGAGGGTCAAGACAGATATCATACTCCCACGTACCAAGAAGGAGTTGCTGTTGGTAGACATTCCACCAAAACATAACACCTCATCAAGCTGACCCTCCCGTACTCGGATTTCAGTCAATAATTGAATCCACCTCCATCGATGAGCTTGCTGTGCAGCCTCCACATCATTGGCTTTTGATTGCTTCTTGTTGTAATCACTACCACCATCTCCTTCTCTGCAGTTGTTATTTTTCGTAGAGCCTTTTTTGGTAGCACTTGCAAAGGCATGGTAGATGGAAAGACCATTATTCGATGCCATGGGCGAACCACCATTCCTTTCATTCTCATTGTCTACGACAGGAACCAAGGCAGAACTGGAGGATGAAAAGTTCGATGACGATTGAAACGCCGCCCGTTTCTTCCACTTGTGCATTGCCGATAGAATATCCACCGGTCGTATATCCTCATTATTAGTACCAAAAATGACATCTTCAGTATTGTCTAGTAGACCCAAACTCGACATGGCACGATGCACCGCCAACGCCGATGGACGAGATCTACCAAACGGTTGCAATATTGCCAATAAACCTGCTCGGTCTACTTGAGCTTCGGCCTTGGCAGTTGTGGCGGCAGCGGAAGTGGTAGTATCCGTATCCGACATTGATGCATGATTGCCATTATCCATTTCCATATCCTCCAAATCTCCATCGTCGTCCTTTGCAACACTAAGAGACATGTAACGATCCAACTCCTCCTCCGCCGACAATTTATGAAACGAGTACCCAAAATGATTCAGATCCAAATACGGCAATGTCACATTCGATGGCAATACTGCATCAATGCAATAATTCCCATTATGATTTTCCAATGGATACATTGCCAACGATATCATGGCCTTAACCTCTTGGTCCATATCATAGAAAGTCTCATTGTCATTTTCATCCTCATTGTTGTTGGCACTCGAATGACGCACCAACACCATCAAGTTTGAAGCAGACCAAGCAACATCCACCACGGATCGTGTACCACTCGGTAACTTCAAAGTTTGCATCGTGGCCGTGTCTCCCGCTGGCAACGCTCTCGTATCGTCATTCCCCCCAGTACCGGCAGCGCTCGCAATTTCACCCTTGAAAATATACACGCAACTCTGCTCCTTGGTTTTGTCACGGGAATAACATTTTGCATACAAGGCAACCTCATACTTTCTGTCATTGAATTTTCCACAAAATGTCAATGCATCACGACTGGGATCCCACAAGTGTGGTTGGGGAATATTTGGATTGGTGTATTCGCAAGTTCCCCAGGCGGCGCTGTCTTTGGAGGACATGGCAATGCGCTGTACGGATGGAATGCGTAGCTGGGTTTGTTTTGTAAGAGAAGGTTCGGCGGTCCATATGCGGAGGGATCCATCGGAATGGAGGGTTGCCACCCTGGCAATATCCCCTTTTTCATGACTTTCATCATCATTGTTGGACAGGTTGGCCAATACGACAATCGAGGGAATTCCACCAATACTGCCCTGCTGTGCATCCTCTCCATCATCATACTCATACCCCTCTTCATTCGAATCACCAATCCCCATGAGTGAATACGTGGCCTGAGTCAATATACTCCCCAAACTCTTGCGTGGTTTCTTTCTGGCACCCTCTGACGTTCCCGTGCCTGAATCCAAAGAATCCATGATTGGATCGGATGTTACATTGTAGATACTCGTCCATACCCGCGTCACGGAACCTCCATGAGTATTATTGAGGTCAACACAGTACAAGTGTGGATTGAGTGCAAACACCACAGTCCACGGGGTTGGAAAAGTGACTTGATTGGTATTTTCAATCAATGCTCCGGGATGAGGACGCAATTGTTGTTGATTGTTATTGTTATTGCCACCATTGTGGGGGGAGAGGGGTAGTAGAAAGGAGAATGTTTCAATGGGTGTCATTTCTGGATAGGAGAAAGTAAGGGATAATACCGTCCCGTATGGATCTACGGTGCGTAGATGAAGCAATGATTGTTCACTGGTGCTGGTGCTGGTGGCAGATGTCATGTCC
>JAZGVS010000112.1:0-21656 GCA_037356235.1 Bacterosira constricta
GACTAGTCAGGGGAAGGCGAGGCAGATGACAACGAAGATGATGCTGCCAAGAATAATATCCAAGCTAGCCAAGAGTCGCCCAAAAAAATGTACCCGGTACTCACTAGGCTTGCAAGTGATGTGAACAAACTCTCTGATGACGCATTGAAAATACTCATGGGCGAATTAATCGACTTGCAAAGGTCTCGTGCTGCCGAGTCTGTTGCCTCATCTACTCCCGAGTCAAATAATCAATCCGACGCCAACGCCAACGATGCTCCACAAACTCCATCACCTGCAAAGCGTCAAAAGAAGAATCCACCCACCACCGCATTTGAATTTACCTGAGGAGGGTCAGTAGAATATATTAGCGTCCCTATCCCGGTTCACAAAAATCACACAACTTCATTCACGGAATACCATCAGAAGAAACCTTATATGGGAGAGATATGTGAGGCAATGGGCAAGTCGAAATATTCACCTGCTGCTGATTCAAATCTTGGTACAGAGAAGTTGCTTTGTTACTTGGCGAAGAACCATGCACAGAAATATATTGAAGTCGGCGATGAAAGCGGGCTTTCGGTCATTGGAAAAATGAATGCTGTGCAACTCACAGCACTGATGCATAACACTGTGATAAAGGATTGGCAGGGTATTTGTATGCTTCAATATTTAAGAGTTAGCTTCAATGCAGATATTTCCTGCTCATTTATGGAAACGAAAAAGTTTAGGGAGGGTTATGTGATACCTAGGACTAAGAAGTTCCATCATTGCTACGAGGATGGCAAATTGGATTGGATTGAATGCTAGTACCAACATTTTACACAATTGTTGCTACATATGATAAGTCAGGAAATGACAATGCTGAAACCACAAGACGTAAAAGACGTGTACATTGCCACTGGCGGCGACCATGGGATTGGAGCTTTCCACTTAAGCTTCAAAGTAATCATTATATTGAAGTCGGTTGTCATGCATGAGAAACTTTGTGATGGAGCTGGATGGGTGAATAGAAAGGACACACTGGAAGTGTTGGAGGAAGCAATAGTGTTGGAGGAATCAATCATGCCCTGGTTGACTGGTGATCTCGAAACAATTCACAATAGTGATATTGTCATGGAAGAGCTTGACAAGGGAACAATTGGATGTGTGCTTTCAGAGGCTGCATCCGAGATGGAATATTCTGTCAACCAATTTGTGATTGAAAATTTTGAAATATTCAACAGTGGAAATCAGAAAGGGTTTGCAATGTGTCTAGGCATGGCAGACATGTCTGGCATTTGGTGTGTTTACTGCCTTCTACGCAAACGCAATCGGATGGAAGCTGGTCATGTTTTGACTGAGGATCAGATATGCACCTTGATACTATGCTCTCCTTCTATCTTTGTATCATTTTGAATTGTTTACAATGGAAAAAGAGCATCCTCACCGGTCAAGTATATTCAGTTGCTTCCATATAGTTCTCTAGTCCTCCATTGCCTGGGAAAACAGTCCGCTGCTGAGTAGTGTTTCTAATGAGCGTGACTAATTTCTACCCAAGAACAAGGGAGAGAGAGAGGAAGAAGTGAGTGTCGACTTGTTGGTGTTGTCGACAGAGTATTATATGGCAACCCAAATGAAATAGGTAGGAGATTCGATAAGAAGATCGTCGGATCTCTGTTGTCGGATTGTCTTTTCAACTGATTGGATCATCGGTTCCTCGTCGAGATGTTGCTGTCGGATTGGCTCTTCATCAAGTCATCATCTCTTCATAAAATTATTGTTATCTCGCTCGTTGTCCGGCACCTCAGTCATCGTCCGATCGGTTGTTCCTTGGATTTGTGACAATGGATCAATTAATGCTACTCCACCAATATTGGTTGTATCACATGTATCAATGTCTCGCTTGCATCCTCTAAGGAATTATATCAAACATAAAGAAGACCACCTCTGAAGATAGATTCACTTGGCAAATGGGGTTTGACATTGAATACATTTGGTTGCTATTGTTAAAATACACATAAAATGTAATCAAATATACTACAATTTTCAACACGTTTGTCACTTTAACTTTTCTCAGACCCATCGATTTGTTTACCCGGGTAAAAATCATACGAAGTTTGAAATTCAACTAATAGTTCTGACCCGGTAAAATATTTAGTTGATAGTACGTAGGAAGTAGTAGTTCCGCCATCTTCAGCTGCCATCTCAACCGTCAAAAATACCTAGATATCTAGTCAAAAGTCAAAAGTCGAAGACCATGGCTACCGAAGGCACGGTAGCTGTTGCATGTAGTCCTCCACAGCTTGTGGTAATTGACTTTACTTCCCTGTTTCCGCGGGGACCATCAAGGTTCACTCATCGCCTACCCACTATCATGCACACACCCATCGCAATTGGCAAGCTTCAAGTTCAAGCGGGGGTCGTGGAGATGATGGTGATGGTGATGCGTCGTCTGCGAGCCCGAAGTCGCTGATAGCAATTGTAATGCAAATACGCCGTGGTCATGCAGTAGTGGATATGTAATGTTTGAGGTTCAAGGCCAAGATTAATCATCGACAGGAGTTCTGTTTATGCCCATAAACTTGTGCAGTTCTGTGTTGAAGGCTCCATTTTGGCTTCCTTGTGCGACGACTGTACCAAGTCAACACCTGTGCCCATATCTGGTATTGATTCTCAATTATTTCGTAGAATGCTATATTGTATAAGGCGGAATCATTGGTGAGGTTGAATGTAAGACCATTCTAAAGATTGCTCTGATGCCGCAGACAAGTATGGAGTGAAAAACCTCAAGATTGAAGCAGAAGCTTGGTATGTTAAGCAGCTCAACCTTGAGGTAGACACTGTGATTGACGCTCTGCTTTACGCAGACGAGAAGAACTGCTTTCTTCTAAAAGAAGAAGCAATGAACTTCATTTTGAAGAATGCAACAAAAGTACTCGCGTCAGATTCTTTCGAGAGTGTCCTAGAGTCCAAGAGTATCATGAGGGAGATGCTTTCGCTTGTCGCAATGAACATGCAGGGTGATGATGCTCAGACGAAACTTGGAGAACATGCAAAGCTTTCAATTAATGAGCTAAGAGCAAAGCTTCATGATGAAGGGAAGGATATTGATGGGCCACGCAACATGCTTATCGCTCAACTTCAATCCGACAAGAACAATTAGAAGAAGTTTGGCTATCGCATTATGGGAAAGTTCAGGAGTTATATGCCTTTGTATCACAAATTGGAAGTAGTTAAGAGTGCTTTATCATTTCGGCAAGCACACTCTCTAGAGGAGTCCTTATCACAGAAGTTATATGTTTCAGTGTAGCCGACACCGAAGTATCATCAATAAAAGATAAATGATATTGCCAGCAGTACTGATTGGAGACACTCAAAATATATTCTTACCTCATTATTCAGATCCAATGGTTAGGATCAAATTTGCTAATAAGCTAAGGGAAAGTGTTCACTTTCTTCGTGCTATCAATTATAATATAGTTGCAACACCAAGAGAGAGTATTTACGCTATGTCTAGTTAATTTGTTCACCCACATTAATTGATTTTCCAGCGGCGTCTAAAGTTTGGATTGGGTGAAGTCACTATCCCCATCAACCAATTGTAAAGTTTCCTTAAACCACTCCTGATTACCCACATAATGTTCTGCCCCAGCCTTCAACGCATCAATCTGTTCCTCACTCAGCTGTCGAACAACCTTCCCCGGCGAACCAACCACCAGGGAACCATCCGGAATTGTTTTATTCTCCGGTATCAAAGCATGTGCACCAATGACACAATTCTTCCCAACCGTTGACTTGTTGAGCACGGTGGCTCCAAATACCGATCAATGAATTGTCACCAATGGTACATCCATGTAGCATCGCTTGATGCCCAATGGTGACTCCGGCATCGATTGTTAATGGCACTCCGCCATCGGCATGCAATACTGCTCCATCTTGTACGNCAATGGTGACTCCGGCACCGATTGTTAATGGCACTCCGGCATCGGCATGCAATACTGCTCCATCTTGTACGTTTGTTCTGTGAAACCATTATATTGAATCATTATATCGAATGATGCATCACTTTACATATACATAACTCAAAATGCAAATGATATAATGATAGGGTAGCAAATAACTCACCTCTCACCAATCGTTATAGGTTCAGGGTTATCACCTCGAATGGTGGCAGAGAACCATACTGACGATTGCTCTTTCATGTGCACGTTGCCGACGACAGCTGCATTTGGAGCAATCCAACAAGATGCTGCAATTTTCGGCACGTAGGTTCCAAGTGTGTATACCCCCTTCATCTTGTAAGTTTGTTCTTATAACAATTTTCAAAGAAGAGCGTGCGGGCGATCGAGAAGAGGAAAGAGGAGGTATTATATCAGAATGATTTTACAGCGAAGAAGAAGATGATTGATGATTGATGTGAGATGAGATCTCCATATTCTCCAGTGTCATCGACACAAAGCGGAAAGTTCCATGTTCGCAGGTTTGTTCGAAAGCGAAAGCGATGTCTTCTGATGTTGATGGCAAAAGATCACTTTGTTGGCGATAGTGTATGTAGGAATAGTAATATCATCGCCAATACTATGAAAGTACCGCCGAGGCGAGACGACGACAGCGGCGAAAGACGATGATGACGATGACGCACAACTTGCCATGTGCCATGTTGCCCATTATCACGTAGCATTTTTTTGTCAGCACTACATGCTACATCTAGAGAGACATCATAGTATTGCAGCGCAGTACAATGCATAGACGCCAGCCAAAAGCCAACAGCAACATGCTTGTGTGGGCTTCACTTAATCTTAATCTGTTCACTCATTTAATAATATGGATGCAAGTATCGATGGTGTTGTCATTGCCAATGATACGGCGCCGAGGAGGAGTGGCTGAGCCAACACGGACATTCTTCGTTCCACCTGCTTATAGAATACAGCATTCTTCCGTTGAGACACGGCGGAGTCTATTGGTGGCTATTATGCAATCGGCACGTGGGGACAATAATGGAGAAACCACAACTATCGACGATGCATCATCAACACCATCATCTTCTCCATTGCATAATAAAATCCCATCCCACCTCATTCCCACATTGGATCTCGTTCCGTTAATGACTCACGTCGCAAGCTATGCCTGCACGAAGCGCGGGAAGGAAGCAATCATAGATTTGGTATACACACCTTCGCTTAGTTCATCCATATTTGACAAAAGCCAAGGTGGACGGAAGCTATCCTTATTTGGGAATAGTCAACGTCAGAGGCGGCAAGATTGGTATGATAAAAATAGACAGAGCTGGAAATATGACGGTGATGCCTCTCGGCCATATGTTCCACCTATTTCAATTGCACAATCGGCAGAAGAAGCAATATCAGAATATGGACTGGTACACGAAGCCATGTTGATACTTCAGTCACAACAGTCGGTAAACCCTACAATACCATTACCTCCAATGTTTGAACTACACGATGGAGTATCATCAACCAGCTTCGACAGCGATGACGATGAATGGATAGATCTGTGCATCGGCCCTCTCCCACCGGGAATGGATCTTTATCAAGAAATTGATTTACAAACAATACTTCAGGCGGAGCAGGTTGTGAAATTGTTGTTGGAGACGTATGGATGGGCAACAATGAGTGATGGAATAAATGAGAGTGCGCCTGATTTGGTAGATGTTGTACGTCAAATGGAATATTGTGTTGATGAACAAGCTGATGGTAGTGATGAAGATAATGGCAACAAATCTAACATCATTGCAACCGAAGGTGAAGGTAATATCAAAACCCTTACAGAACTGTACCAGACTCTAGACGGAGCTATTGAGATTGTACGATCAGGGCCCTCCCTTTCAGATCCACATAATCGAATTTCATATGAATTCCAATTAGCGTCAGGAAACGGTAGATTTCCAGAGTTGGATATAATACGAGCAAAGGAGGAACGAATATTGAACCAAAAGAAGGATAACAGCCAACAGCTAGCAATTATCCGAGAAGAAATGTCAATACTTGAAAACGAAATCACACGCACATTGATTGCGTCCATGATTCGTGCTGCAAAAGAGGTGCAGCTTGGGATGAACACACTGGCTCGTTTGGATGCGATTTTTGCAAGGGCATCCTTTGGATGTGATTGGGATGGAGTCATTCCTAAAGTTGGGAAGGAAGGGCGAGTGCATGTAGAGCAGTTTGTGCATCCAGTCCTGGCTTTGGAAAAAGTAGACAGTGGGGAAACTGCAATGGCGACTGTGCCGGTGGATCTGGTTCTTCCGGGGAAAGGAGGATACCAAGCTTTAATTATCAGTGGGCCAAATGGTAAGTTCAATACGTGTACAATTGCAACTTCTTGATGGTTTCTTCGAAAATCTTCTTGTCTTTATCATCTTTGGGCGTCCATATCTTGGTCTCATCATCCCACGTCCATCCTTGCAGGTGGAGGTAAGACGCTGGCCCTGAAATCCTTTGGCTTGGTTGCAATGATGATGAAACTTGGCCTTCCTATCACAATATCTGGAACACAGGTGAATAGTCCTCCTGTTGTAGATTTTTTTGACGATGTCTTGGTTGAGGTGGGAGATTCGCAAAGTATCACAAAGCAAGAGAGTACCCTGATGGCAAGATTGAATGCATTAGCTTCTCTCATCCAAAAGATGTCTTCATCTGACAAGGATGATTCCAAACTTGTCCTCTTGGATGAACTGGGCGGAGGTACGGATCCAGTGGCAGGGAGTGCAATCGCACAATCAATCCTAGAAAAGCTCATTTTCAACAACACAGCGTGCAAGCTCGTTGCCACAACCCATTCTCCTCAGTTGAAGGCATTATCTATCAACAACGATCTTTTTGAGTGCGCCTCAGTCTTGATGGGCAACGAAAAAAATCCAATCTTCCAACTCAGGTATGGCACCACCGGAGAATCGTTCGCACTTGAAGCAGCTAGAAGAGCCAGGCCATCATTGCCAGATGATGTGATTAGTAGAGCTGCAGAGCTAATGAATGGAGGAGACGATGACGCAGCAGATAGTCTTGGACGTTACCTGTCGGCATTGGAGCAGGAGCAACAAAATGTAAGAGAGCTTGCCAAAGAGACAGAAGCTACGTGGAAGGAAGTGAATGACTATAAGGATGACATGGTCAGTAAGATTCAAGTGTCTAGGATGCAATTGTCGCGACTGGAAAATCGCCTTGAAAGTATTTTTGACACCTTGAAAAAGGAAGAGACTAGAGACACATTTGAGCTGGTAGGAGACAGTCTGGAGGAACTGCGGCTATTAAAAAGAAAAGTACAGACTGAGGAGGAGCTACTATCGGAGAAGGGACTTCGAAGAGTTGCTGACTCCTACTCGTTTTACGAGGGAGAGACAGTAGTGATCATAGCGGAGGGAGAATGGAAAGGGTATGATGCAGTTGTGAAGGTTGTGGATGAGGATGACCCACTGACAGTGACCGTTGTTCCAGTTCTAGACTTGTTCTCTATCAACGGGGAGGATACACAGCCTATAGTTATGAAACGAAGAGACGTCGCTATATTTGACTATCCTGATTGGGGCTTCGCTGATGATACTTCCTATGGTGGCTCAGGCTCATACTCGAAACGACAACACTCAAGCTCTAATGTGCTCAGCGTGTTGTCGACTTTGAAGATGAGCAACAGCAAAACCAGCATACCAAACACCAAGTCCAATGAAGAGAATGGGACTAAATCCCACACTTCAGCTAGACAAAGAAAAGCATCCGCTGCTGCCGCAAAAGGTGCATCGAAGCAAAAGAAGGGCAATAAAGGTAAAAAGAGAAAATAATTATTCCAACACTAGTGGGAAAGCAGTTATAGCTGTAAATCTATCTTCGTTAAGAATTTGCCATTTTTTACTTCTCCTCCCGACGACCTATCCAACCTTCCTTCGTTTACTACAATCTTCTTCTTGCTCTTCCATCATATCACTATTGTCACTACTCTTCTCGGTCCCTCCTGTGTTTTCTCTCTTCCAAGCATCCCTCAATGCAGCCACCACTTTTCTCATCCCATCATTCTCAAATCTTTCCGCATGCGTCTCCACCTTTTGTACCCATGTTGCTCCATACTTCTGCGACTTCTCATCTCCCAGCCCCACCAAAGTTCGTGCCAATGCAACAGTATAATCAAATAACCAATGGGCCGGATCCAGATTCAACCCAAGAGACGAAGCAAACGTGTATGCTCGTTCAATTCCATCCGCAGCCTCGGCAATCTCCAAGTACATCTCTTCCATCATTTCAGCATCCTTGTCTGGATCTTGTCCCATTGCCATTAACGTTGCATGAAAGGATGTCAACGACTCTTCAATTAGAGATAGGTTCAGAAAGTGAGTTGTCCAATGCTGAGCACCACAAATGGAAGTGGCCAGCTGCAGAAATTGTTGGTCAATTTCTCGTTCTGCTTCTGCTGCATCAACACCGCTAGTCTGCTGTTTTTTCTTGTCATCGTTGCCATTGGATTCCAGATGACCATACACTTTATCCTCGGCCATGCACATGTATTTAATGGCCATGCCTTCCTTTTTCTTTTTTATCGAAGCATTGGCCACTACCTTAGTAGTGCCTTTGCAGCTGGGACAGCACAGAACACGTTCCTCGGCAGTCATGCCATTGCTGGGATTCGCGTAGCATACATTGACTTCATCAAACATGACATCTTCATCCAAGTACCGTCCAACACGAGGATGGCATATAGGACAAGGAACACGAGATGCTAAATCCCCACTGTTCGCACTTTCATCATCACTTTTTGCATCGCCATCTTCCTTGCTCACAGTGCATCGAGCACAGCGACATACAAAATGTTTGTTTGCACGCAACATCCTCTGACGCGTAGGATATCCAGCAAACAAATACTTTCCCAAATAACTAATGCTAATCTCATCTCCTGCTGCAATATCGCAAGCTGCCTTGAGCACGGATACATCAGTATTACTTTTTGCATCATCGGAAGACGAGGAATCACTACCCTCGACCACAACAGCTGTTGGATTACAAGTATGGTTCACTCGACTCAATCTATGATAGACTCTCCCCCCTTCAAAGGCATTGCACGAATAAATGAGAAGAAGTTTTTTGATATCGTCATGAGTGTCATTCTGTTCTAGGAGGGAGCTCAGTGCACTTTCCGGAGCGGCCATTTTTTGACCACATTGCAATGCTAAACTTGCCAATTCTACCGCATCTTTTGATTCTTCATCCTCCTCCTTACCCTCCATATCCTCCTCCTGATTTATTGATGGATGGTACAACTCGAAGAGTTTTGCCTTGGTCTCTTCTTCCGGTGGATTGGCCGCATAGCTAGCGAGTGCAAGTATCATTCCACGAAGTTTGTTCGTGCGCGAATCAAACGAAGATGACGGAGTGGAGGATATGAGTTGTTCCACGATACTTGGTGGAAGAAGGAGATCACTGATAATCGATGTTGGTTTTTCATCGTCACTGTGTTTGGGTTTGGCTTTGCCTGCTTTTTTGGTGGTAGTGGCCAATGAAGAGGGTAGGAATTGGGATCGTACGACATCCAAATCCGACGATGACGAGGAGGAGCTAGCAGTGGATAAAACTACCAGTGGAGACTCGGTGAGAATGACATCGCCTTCGGAATAGGCGGTCGTGGCGAATAATCCGTATTGGTTGCTGGATAGGTTGCGGACTTCCGTCATGGTCAAATCGATTTTTTGTCGTTTGTGCAAGTTTGTTTTATTTGTGGAGGTTGGATTGTGCGGCGATAAAAAGGATATGAATTGGCGGGAGCGACGTACAGACGCTTGAACCTTGGATAACCCAAAGTGCCCCATGTGGGCCCTAAAATGAACCCGCTGAATGATTTGTTGACACCTTTTAGCTTTTGTTGTTCTTTTTGCCGCTGCGTTTTGCCTCGGCTCTTCTCTTTATCATCATCATCATGAAGAAAACGGTGCGGTCACGGCACGCCGCCTCATCAAGCAACAGCAGCAGTGGCATCGGCCATGGCACCCAAGAAATATTTGACGACGTCGGCATCATCTACCGAGATCACAAACATGATGAACTTGGTGCAAGTGCAAATAATGATGAAGATGAAAATAACGACGGCGAGATCTTCCATTCGGCATTATCCTCATTTCCTCTATCCATTGACAATGGCTCAGATCCAATAGACAACGAAGATAGTGATGGCGATAGTGAGGATGATGATGATGACGCATCTCAATACACCATGCTCTCCATGATACAACATCGTCATCCAGCCTACACACCCCACCTATTCCTAACCCACCCCCACCTAGCCGTCCTACCAGTTCTCCTCCTCGAATTCCTATCATTAGCACTAACCCGTGCAGTATTGCCATCCTTACTATTAAAACGATATGGATCCAACACGTACATTGTCATGGGAGCAGCAGAGTGTGTTAGAGGGATACTCGCCTTTTTTGCATGTCCGCTATTTGGTCAAATGAGTGATGTTTGGGGGAGGAGGCCGTGTTTGTTGGTTTCTGTCATGGGGACTTTGGCTCCTGTGTGCTCTTTGGCTTTTTGGAAGTTGGAGGATATTGGTGGTGGAGGGAACGATCATACTGCAATGATGCAGGAAGACACAACAATCATGAATGAAATTGAAGGAGATCACATGCTAGACGGTATTGATGCCAGAGATCCCTCCGAAGGCAGCTGGTATCCAACCTACGGAGCCGAATCCATCAACATTTCAATGGACTTCCTCCCTTCCATCCATCGCATTGATGCATTCGTGGCCCTCCTTGCCCTATCTGGAATGTTCTCTTCTACGTTCACATTGACATTTGCTTATATTTCCGATGTGGTGAAAGATCGTGATGGGAGGGTGGCAGCGTTTGGGTTGGCATTGGCAACGTTTGGATTGAGTTTTACGATTGGGCCGCTTTTGGGTGGGTACCTTGCCAATGAGGATGATGAGGGAAAGGGCCATGGGGGGAGGAATTGGTCGAATATGTTTCATTTGAAAGATGAGAATGATGAGAGTAGCGAGGAACTGGAAAATGAACACGCAAATAATTTTGGAGACATTCACCCGCTTGGTCAGCATCGGGTCTTTGTCACCTCGCTCGTGTTGGCAATCTTGGACCTGTTCTACATTCACTTCTTCTTGCCAGAGAGCTTGAATACCAAAAAAGAAGAACTGGAACATACATCAAGTCTCATGAATGCGGGCATCGATGGAAGGGATGATTCAGAGAGTGTCAACGACAATAACGAAACTCCTTCCTCGAAAGCCATGGCAGCTACTTCCAGCACGTCCAATGTGCCACACCCAGCCGGAGTGGGCGTCTCACGTCGAGCCTCCTCTTCGTGGTGGAATCCATTCGATTCGGTAAGGTACTTGATGACGGATCCCCTGCTATCGACCATTGGACGAGTCACCTTTTTGTACTATACCGCACTTCATGCTGTGGTATCCACGCTGATATTGTATGCAGCTAGGCAATTCCACCTGGGGCCTCAGAGGCTAGGAGAATTAATGGCAGCGTTAGGACTATCGACCATGGTGTCCGAGGCGGTGCTAGTGCGAGTTCTCATTCCACTCCTGGGGGAGACACGCTGTATGAGGATTGGACTAGTATCATTTGCATTGCAATGTATTTTGCTGGCCGTGGCGGATTCACCGTGGTGCGTTTGTTATTTTTTTTATCTGCTTTCCATGCTTCATCCGAAGTCCACACCCTCACATTCTATGGCTATCAAAGGCATTTGTTCATGTGTGCATTTCTCGCAATGGCTGGTAATTTAGTATATCCGAGCATATCGTCGCTGGTGTCTTCGGCAGTGAGACCAGATATGGTGGGACGTGCGCTTGGAGCTGTTAATGGTGTGAAGAGCTTGACGGAGGGGGTGGGACCTCTGGTAAGTGGCATTTACACATTTATATTCATGTTTCTCATGTATTGAAGAATTTCTCATTGATTATGCTTTGTCTGCATTATACTTCTTCTGTGAACAGCTTTTTGGAACGGTATGTGACATTTGTGCACGATTTTGATTCCATGTTTCTCATGATATCTAGGAGTTTCTCATTTGTTGAGCTTTGTCTGTATTACGCTTCTTCTATAAATAGCTCTTGACCATGAGCGAAAAAGACAAACTTCCGGGATGGCCGTACTTCATTGCAGCCATAATGGTAGCTTTCGCCTATCAGGCGTGCAGAGCGTTGCCTGATGACATCGAAAACAGCACATCCGACTTCTACATGAAAACCAAACCGCATAGCAATCGGAAGGTGGACTTTGGGGAGGAATCTTTTGGCTTAATCGATAGTGCAGAAGAGCTAGATGATAATTACAGATAGGTAGTAGCATAATACTATTCACTCGCATTAATTGTATCAAATGGTTCCTGAACTTAGGTCAAGGTCGGTGCCTTTGATCCCTCAAATTCTGACTCCATGCGATTGGAAATGGTGGATCACCAAATAGTTCTTTGCGAATTCGTTGACTCTCTTTCCTAGTCCATCCTTCCGCATAAAAAGGGCCATCGTAAAGCTTCTTGACGAAGTGTGAAGACAGCAAGCCATCTTTGTGACACTCGCGGAATATACTGGTAATCAACTCTTCTCGCCTCTTATCGTCAACTGGTGATGACAATACTTTCAATATAATCTGTAACAGCCAGGTGTATGGAAGATGATCGATTGAAAATCGAGATCCCCTGTACGCCTGGAAAGTCCACTGCCTATGAGTGAGCATGGGCAGAAGCAAGCTTTTGTGAGAAAGTTGTAAGCTAAATTGAAGTGACTTTCTACACATGATGGCCTGTATGTAATGCTTACCCGATTGTCAACAGGTTCTCTCCACGAGCACTCTGAGAAAAAAAATATGTTACAGTGAGTCTAACATTGATATGTTCAAGAGATGTAAAATAATTACCATGATACTCACTGTCATTGCCGCGGCCTTCAGAATGGAAGAAAACAGCTCAGGTGCTGGGCCCAACTCATTATTACCTTTCTTTTCACGTTGCAGCAATTCATCCAACCATCTCCAAGCATTTTCAAGACTCGAACCAGGCAATCCGTATTGTGGTGTGTTCAATTCATCATTTAACCAAGCTCGAATAACCTTCGAAAAACTTTCGTTGTTTGGCGGGATCAAGCCATTTGTAGCATCCATTTCAATCAACATGTCTTGAACCCGAGGTGCATCAGAGAGCTGGAAGTGAGCGTCCATACAAAGGTTGTATGTGGCGGTATCAGGCTCGGCAATGTAGTTTTTCTCTGCATCCGAATTGTTCTGGTGGTTTTCATCTATCATTTTTCTTAGCCAATACTCGCATCGATCCGCACTGTTCGCCTGCTTTGTTCTTCCCCACGCTTTGATAACAGCATTGAACGATGTGACATCAGGAGCCGCATTTTCGTTACCTTGCTTAGCCAGCGCTATCATGTCATGTAATAGTTTTTCTGACTTCAGTGGGACATCCGGTCTGAGTTCATTGGCAATTCGAGCCCAGCCTGAGAGTAATGTGTTATACCCGATAACTGTGGCGCGCACATCAGACTGACCAATGAATTGAATATCAGCAATATATTTCAATATTGTCTCTGCTGTATCCATTTGGAGTGTCCCATCGTCTTGTTTGTCATCAATGCTAGCCATTGCTCCGTTCCTACCTCTTTGTTTCTTGGCCTTGAGTTCATTTGACCGCCATTTGTCCGCTTTCAACCCTGCTTTTATGATCCATCCATCTATTGCCATTGTGTATGTTTTTGTGTCAGGTGCTACCTTGCATTTCCACGACCAATCCTCCCCATCCATATCCACTCCATTTTCTTCGGCAATAATATTATCCTTCTGAATTTTCTCCATCATGAGTACAAAGTGCATTACCTTTTCAGGAACTGTCATCTCTTTTCGGCATCGTGTCCATGCACGTAGTACATAGTTAAAAGACTCGGTTGTAGGACGAATTGCCAATGATGCATCTGGAGACAGTCTATAATACAAAATTTGCTCAGCTTCTTCGGCCCTCTCCTTGTGAAGTTTGTGCTGCTTTCCTAATCCACGAGAACAAGAATGAAGGTAAAGGTCGTACGAGCGAGCATTCGGCCCAAGAGGTGAGTTAGTCTTCTTTGCTTCGTCTTCCAACTTGCTCAACCATCGACGAGAACGTACGACAGAAATGTTGTCCTTATCATTACCCCATGCTTCAATGATGGCATTGTAGCACTCAACTGTGGGTTGTAGGTTTCGAACAATGGCAGCAGCATGTTCACGCTGGATGTTTGATGATGTTGCATTTCTCTTTGATGACTTCTCCCTTGAAGATGCCGAAAAATCAACTGACGATTGGTTGCGTTTAACTGAAACTGCAAGAGGGGACTCAGACAGTGAACTATCAGCTGCATCGGGCTCCCTTTCATCGACAGTCCCACTGTCCGAATCAATTCCATATGTTGCAGAGAATAATTCAAGGGCAGCAGAATGATGCCGTTCCAAAACGCCTATCCAATATTCTGCCTTTTGGGGAGAGCCAGCACTCTTCGATCTCGCATAGGCTTCCAAAATTCGAAGATAGGCAATGGCATCCACGGAAAAGACTTCATCGAAATATATAATTTGATTGTGCGAAGAATCATTCGTGGATATTCCTTTGTCATCAGCATCTTGTCTAGCAGATTGTATTAAGGATAGCAGCCATGTTTCCACCTTCTCTGGGGAAGATTCTTGCATGAATTTTGGATCGTGCCATGGATGTTGAAATTTTTGTTCCTTTAGTCGTCCAAAGAGTAAAGAGGTGACTGGTCTTTTAGTTATTTGATGTTCTTGACAAACATGGTGGTGATTCCAAGGTGATCTTTGTGTGGTGATACTGGGAGTGGAATACGTCACTGATGATGATGATGCATTCATCCATGATGTAGATTGAGATGTGTACCACATCCGTTGTCGTCTGCCAGAAATAATGCTGCCAGGCGTTGCATTGTATCGTCGCCATGGTACTGAATTTCGACACCATGTTGCGGACGCAAAGCATCTGGAAACCATTGTCTTGGGGTACATGTCAATATCAATATCAATAATAAGATGAAGGAGCTACGGTCAGCATACGGTGCACCCAATGTCACTCTTTCCCGGCTAAGTTTTATTGATCACCTGTTCAGGGTACCCCACCACCACCACAGTTGGAGGTGTCAAGAGCAAATTAGTGATGGATCTGTCGGATTGATGCTGTGCTATGCTGTGTTGTTGGCTGTTGCCTTGATTGAGTGTGGAGCTGTGTGGAGTGTGTGGTTGTGGTTGTTTTTTGGGTTTGGTGGTGGCTTGTGGTGGCTAGCTTGTAGGATGACGGTGGTAGGATTAGTGCGCATGTGCGCTCGCGCACAAATGGTACAAGATTAAGGCTTCTCTAGCTTATGTCTAGTAAACTCTCTAGAGAGCGCTGACATGCGTCATACTGATAAAGCTAGTAAAGTTAAGAGAAGAATAAATATGCGGCGCACGTGCGTATCCCGCATAAATTTCTCTAAATATGCGCACTAAAGCGGTGACGAGGGGAACAGGTATAGTACAATAATAATATTATGGTGTTGTTGTTGTAGACGATGATGGTCTCATAGGTCTCCGCCCAACCTGTTCCACCTTGCTTCTCCACCAACAATACATTGAGTAGCATAGCATGAGCGCCCCACTCAACGACGCTAATACTGGTAGCAGCGGCGGCTGGCGAGAGTCCGTCGCCCAATCCTTCCGATCAGAGGAAGTCCGCTCCATCGCCAAAGTCCTAGCCAGCCTCGAGCCAGGAGCCACGTCCGCATCAAAAACCATGCTCGCCATGCGATTCGAAGAGTCCATCTTCAAGGCTTCTTCCGATTTAGAAGATTATCGCAAGACAATCCAAAAAAGGCTCAAGAAATTAAAGAAGCATTACGCCAAACAGCAAAAGGCCGCAGAGGGGGGAGGCGCCACCAAGGCGGGGGGCACTGAAAATGCCGACTTGACACGGGAGAAAGAATTGCTGCTTGAGGGTGAATTGAGAGATAAATTCGGTGCAAGGTTATTGTACATTGCGAAACATGCCGACGGTGCAGTCGAATCGACGAGGCAGAAACATGGCGATCACAAGGCAGATGTATTGCGGCAGCATGCCACCAATGCCAAACAGTGGGCGGTGCATCTTGGACTCGAGTTACCGGTAGGGGAGAAGGTCAAATTCGTTCGACAGGAGAAGAGGGATACTGAATTCTTGAACAAGCTGAAATCTTACTTCGAAAGTAGGGTGGAAAATATTCGTTCTCATATTGTCAAAATGGTAAACCCCGACTTGTTTCTCGAGGATGCTCTTTTCAAAATCGACGATGCCTTGCTGAAGGAGAAGGTTTCGGAGGTGTTCCGAAAGGCTTTGCAGGAAGCCGACCCGGACAATCCAGAATTTACAGAGGATCAGATGAAACAACTGATTGAGAGGATGAATGCCCCGGTCCCCATACCAAGGCGCAATCAAGAAGGTGAGAGAATAATAGCGGCAGTGGCACGCATAGAAAAGATTCGTGCGGCCGCACAGGCACTGTATACATACATGGGTTTAACATTAGCGGGGAAAACAAGCTTTCGAGGTGCCCTGGAAAAATGTCATGCGGTGGTGATGGAATGCTTGGTCGAATTGGAGGGAGAATACAATAATTTAGTCAAGGAAGAAGTGGCAGACAAACAAATTCAATTGGAAGATGCGTGGATCAACCCTATGCAGTTTTCAGAATTGGAAAGCGAGACAACTCCTTCAATGGATGCCAGTGGAGAGGAACCAGATATCAAACGGCCAAAAATTGAGGAAGTCTCCCCGATGAAGGGTCCCATGGTCATACGGACTCGAATTCTCCTAACGAAAGGGCGGAATATATTCTCTACACTGCTGCCTGCGCTGAAAAGGAAGAAGGCAACCTTGGTTCGTAATGGCTCTGTAACAGTTGTCAGGTTGGAATTTGGAACTGCATTTGAAATGACAATTTACTTTGAACCATTACTGGTCACCATTCGGGCAATGTCTCCAGATTCCACGGAGGGAAAGTCATCCATGGTCTCATTGTCAGGGGGGCCTTGTTGGCCATCACTTTATCAGGGTTTGTGTCCTTCAGACAAAGATCCCACTGATACTAATGGCAGTGTGCCTGTCAAAGCAAACTGTCTGCAGGTGCTTGGTGTTACAGGGTCTTTGGGGGCGATAATTGCAAAAAAACTAGAGTATGCATCGTCCCAAGCAACCTACGTATTACGACGATGTTTTGCGGAAGCCACTGTTGGTAAATCTACCAAGACTGAGTTCGAAATAGAGATATTAGAGGCAGGGGCTTTGATCAGATTCTTGCAATTAGCTCGTGCAACGTACATTCCTGATTGGAAAGATGTTGATGCACCTTAGCTAATTAGTCGCATAAAGCGTTGTAACCAAATTGATTCTACAATACAACTCGTGTTTACTAAACATTGAACTGCTTACAAACCAGCATACTTTGCAGCAGCGGCCTGCAGCTTCTTAATATCATCCTGTAACATGTCATCATTGTATCCACCTCCCCCCATTGCTTCGGGGATTCCATCAGAATTATTCATGCAAATCGATAGGTTTAGCATGGTTGCAAAAGTGAGCCATAGCAAATATGGGATTTGCAGATAAGCCGAAAAAGGATCGATGCGATGAAAAAGTGGAAGGATTAAGCCCAGCGTTGAAACGAGGGAGATATTGATAACGAGGCCGAGGCGGAACTTCTGAAGCCCAAAAAATATTAAGGGCCATACTATATTGAGAGCATAATGAAATCCCCATAACTTCATTGCAAGGTTAGCTGTCGGTGCTTTAACGATCCTTGAAACCGAAACACCCATCAACCCATACAGTGTAGTCCAGACAGGGGCGAATAAAAAGTTTGGAGGTGTCCATGATGGCAATGCAAGACGAGTATACCACGATTTGGTTGCGCGGCTAACAAATGGTACGCCAGTGAGCCCCCCAATTATGTGTCCGATAGAATAGTAAGCAGTTGGAATAGCTTGAAGCGCTGTTGATGTGCCTTTGGTTAATGGAGTATTCCTTCCCACTGTCAATTTGAATGGTAACTCGTTNGGTTAATGGAGTATTCCTTGGCACTGTCAATTTGAATGGTAACTCGTTATTTTTGACAATGCCGCTGCGGGCAGATCTTTGTGATGGAACGGAAAAGGATGCTACCCCGCCTGCCATAAGAATGGCAATGACGGCACATAGTTTGTGTGAATTGTGCTTCATCTTTTCAAGCGCCAATAACAATATGAAATAATATGGGCTGCCTATTGTGTTGTTGTTGTTGTTTTTGTTTGTTCTGTTGTTGTATCGTACATACAATATTAAATTAACAACGAACCATCGGAAATCGGAACCATCGTCTAAAAAATTGATCAATGATGACATATCTAGAGATCAGTAAAGGTATAATTTTGTATTTTAGGGTGATTCTGGCTTAAAATGAGTATATAAGAATCAGTCTCTCTATTCTAGATAGCTAATAGCTACTGCTACTAACATATTTTTGTTTTTGTTTTGTACGGATTTACTTGACGTCAAATGTTCGTACTTTTTGTACTTAGGAATACGTGAAGAGGTTTTTGTATTTGTCTTTGTACTTTGTCCATATTGGATTTTACTTTTCTTGATCCCTAACCCATCATTAAAAACATCAGCAGTATGCGATGAAATAATGATATCTACATATCTACCATACAAATGCAGCGCGCTATGTAGCACCAGCCATGCATACTTCTTATCGTAGCGACGGGTTTCCAGTGCGACTTAAGTCATTCTACATACAGTGCATCTTCGTCGTAGTTGTACCATGATGCCCTCAAAGTATAGAACGATTCCAACCGAAGAAGAAGATGGTGTTCATGCCGATAGCATAGCACTCCAATCGTTTGAATTGGAAGACTCGCACAGCATTCGACAAGATCGCTCCAAAAGTGAAAAGTTAGTAGTTGTTGTGATAGGCCTTTTTGCATTATTAGTGTTGGCGGTTGTATACGGTGTGCATGAAGGAGATGGGAAAAAAGGGTCGTCCCCTCAGGTACCAATGGTACCTGAGGGGGTACCAATAACAAACCACAATGGCGTAAGTGAGCCCGATTTAGAGAATTCCATGAAAGAGCAAAAAATCAACCAGCCTGCAGATGAAAGCTTGGTTGTTTCTGCTACGCCTACAGATGCGGAAATGAAAAATACCCCGCCCAGAATTATTTTCTCTTACGGTGACAGTCTCACTTTTGGGCTAGTGCCAAACTCCCAAGAACCGTGTCCATATGCGCAGTATCTCGAGCAGGAATTGAATACTCTTATCGACTCTGATTCAGCCTCGACATTTACGGAATCTGAATCTCAAACGAAATCACACGCACCAGTTGAACACTTGGGACTTCCTGGGTGGACGGCTTCCCGTATGCTTGATCATATCCATGACGACAATGTTGGAATTTGCAGCATCTTAAACATGATTCCAAAACTTTCGCTGATGATAATACTTGTCGGGACGAATGACATTGGGGAAATGACAAATGCTGGTAAGGACCGTTGGCGATCTATAGTTGAATCGATAGTTGATTTGCATCAAGGTGCTTTCAGTTGCGCAGAGGATGAAGGTAATGACAAATTTCGCACACTTGCTGTTGGTATTCCGGGGAGTGCATTTCAGGAGAAGGTACATGCTACATCCGAAGCTGCCTCGTACGTCAACAGCGCAATGAAAGAATTCGCGGCAGAATCGAGTGGGAAGGTATCCTACGTCGAATTTCCATTTCCATATCAAAGACTTGATCAAAAATGGGGCGAAGATGGATTGCATTTGACACAAAAAGGATATGAAGCGCTTGGAAAGGATTTGGCGCCGTTTGTGAAGGTGATATTAGAACGGAATAATTTATTTTAACTGATCTGGCCTGGTAGCGCCGACTATTCTTTGTTGATAATCATCACAAAGATGCTTGTCTTAGAATAACATATTTACAGCAACGCATAACACAAAGAGGTAATTTCCATTGAAAGACTGCAATCCAAACTGACCTACTGATGAGGATGGTTGGAATGACGTTGCTTCATTTGACATATTTGAGACTGACGGCGAAGAAGTTGTCTCAAGATTAAGTGTAATAAACGTTTGTCCTGTGGACACAGACGGCTCAGTCGTAACCTGCTTTGCAATTGAGGCCGAAGGCGAAGTGGTCTGCAGGTCTGTTTGTCCTGTGGGCAAAGATGGCCCAGCTGTTGCCTGCGTTGCAGAATATGCGATTGTTGTTGGTGAAGTTGTAGGATCTATGCTATTAACGATCTCAGCTCCACTTCCACACACGCCACCTACACCATTTATTGAAGTAAATGAAGAACAAGCAAAGAAGAGATGCTGAGCAAAATTGCTTGCTGTTCAGCCCATGACGTGCGTACATGAATTCCACTACACAGCATACCTGCATCTTCCCTATATTGAACCGGAGCTGTTGTCAATGTATAGTCATCTGTACTCCATACAGATGATTCTCTCCGATACACACCAGGTGTACTAGCATCCACATCCTCTCCATTGTCACCCATCCAAATCGTTGGCCAGTCCTCATTAGAACTTTGCCAATTAGGGCATGCATATTCAGATCGTTGGACAGCACCATCATCAGCATCTGCGACGATACGAAAGGGTATGGTGCATGAATGGTATACTGAAAAGCAGGTTCCAGGATCAGTACAGCCGATAGCAGTTGGTGATCCATCGCTGCCAATCTTATCTGTCATGGGGTTGGATAGATGGAGTGAACAGCGTTCGCAGTTTACATTTGGTATGTTTATCGTTATTGCATAGGGTGTGTAAGTCGTCTCATCAGAGTATGATGGACGGCAGCAATCATTGTGCGGGATGTGGTCCAACAATACACACGAATTGTCATCGCTCCCATCATCTATTGTAAACATTGAATGCAGTAACAGTAGCGAGGTTAGGGCATAATATTATAACATACACCAGCCTATTAAATAACGAACCTACATGAACAAATACCGTGTAAACGCTTGACACTTACCAGAGAGTGAAATCCTGAATGGTGCACCTGTATGGCGTACGGACTCTTCAAAAGTCACACGCATTGGGCCAGGCTTCAACTCCACAATGGATTCATCTGGGTAGTCAAAATTATTATAGTCGTTTCCACATGGACCCGTTTTGATGCCAGTTGATGGAGAACGAGGTACGGGACAGCTCCACCGCGAATGCGATGTGGCTGATGGAAGAAGTGATGTGAAGAAAAATAAGAGAAATTGGGTGATCAATACATTATGGAGTATCATCATGTGGGCGTTTCCTATGCGTATGCTGCTCTTGAAACTAGACTTTCCGCAATTATTCTTTGTTATGCAATGCCAGTTTGTGGACGATGGTTCATTTTCATTTTCATTGCGCTTCTGGCTGTAGCTTGTTCCTGCTTGTTCCCATTCCCGTTACGTTGTCATGGTTCTTCCAGGTTCTTCCACAGGATGACGCGGATGAGTCATAAATACACCCCCACACAGTAGGTACAGCCATTAACCCCTGGGTACAGCAGGATGACGGCTGAATGAGGCTGAATGACAACGGCACCTCTCTAGAGGTATGTAGGTAGGTATCGTACGACGACAGGCTCTACTAGAGTGGTCTTAAACAGTGTTGGCGCAGTCGCGCCGAGGGTGTGGCGCGCG
>JAZGVS010000113.1:0-21226 GCA_037356235.1 Bacterosira constricta
AGCCTTGGCCATGGTTCTGGGCGGGGTGGCACATCGTCATGGTGGGGGAGGTCGTTGAGGTTGTCGCCCGTCGTCGTTCTACAAGAGTACCTATTCCTACGTAGGTAGGGTAGATGGGAGTTTTAGGAATGGTCGAGCGCGGGCGCGCCACGGATTGACTTGCCCGGAGTCCTATTAAGGTCTAGTTTTTTCAGTAGCATATGTTGGTCCACACATAATCTCCCCTGGCTGAGACTGAGAGATAGTGTGGTGCAGATGATACTGGTGGCGTGTGGCGTGAGCATATTTAGTGTAGTAAATTGTCAAACATAGCTAAAAATTAGTTTCTACTTAAAAAATAGGCCAGCATACCTATACAATTGATCCAAAGCGGTGGATATATTGCATCCGATCAAGTGGGGTTGATCATGGCACATGGTAGTCTCATGTTCATGGTTTTGTCAGATGGCGGCTCCTCTCATAATCCCATATGCTATTAATGCTATGGCCGGGAGGTCAAGGTCATCACCATCGCCTGGGAAGCAAGTGCCTATTCAATACACATCCCTAGTTTTGGGAGCAGTCAATAATGGGCACACCAGAGCTAAATTACCTACACTCCTGTTAATCAAACGAAATTTTACTGCAATATCAGGCTGCAGGTGATTCCGTTTCCATTTCTACTATGGCTATGGTCTTTTCTTTCGCTTTCAGCATTGTCATGCTGGCATTGGTAACGGGAATTATGACGGGCACCATGGTAAGAAGAGTTGCGAAGGGCAAACCATTTTGCATGTTACAGGTATACAAGATGATGATTGATTTCACTAATGTTGTTATTTTTTAGCTTGAACCATAAACAGAGATATTGAATACAGTGGTCACAATAGGGTAACCAGAGGTAACCCCAGGTACGATAACAACAACCAACATTGGCTGAACATTTTGGCGCGCTCTGTCCCGCCCGGGGGGTGATCAAATGTAAGCTCATAACCTGATGTCAATTTTTTGCGGTCCTCGATCGTCGGCTGTTGTAACTAAGATTTTCTACGAATTCCTATGTTATACAGAAGATTTGGATTCCAAATCATCGCCCAGACTTCGCACAGCAAGCATGCGTGTTGCTTTTTTCTTTTGGATTTTGGAGCGCGATCGAGAGCGAAGAAGCTTGAGAAGACCTATCGTATGCAAAGCGAATGTCATAAGCATTACTATGGTGCCAAACCCGAACAATGTCGACCTCCAGCAGATCGTCTTCTCCAAGTACTACACCCTCCAAAGGGAATGGCAAGGCCTCAGCCACGGGGTTTGTCCTGAAGTTGTGCAACATGGTCGATGGAGCGCCAGATGATGTTGTTTCGGTGAGTGATACGAAATTTCAATTGTTCTTTGGTAGACATAATATTCATGAAAAGCTACAATATGGCCTCTGCTATGTTGTGTGACTGTGTTCATCAAGCCTAAGTGTAATTTGTCGTATTGTCTATTCGTTGCCGCTCGGCTATTGTTTGCAACAAAATATGCCACAAAATCATCGCGGTCCTGTTGGCTGTTGATATCGTCATTTGTTGTGATCGTCAAGAACGGCGTCTTCATTGATTCATATCATTTATTGTCTTTTCGTACTGAATAGGCCGAGGAGATTATAATATCGTGACTTGATACACGAGAGATAGCAGCTAATTCTACCATCGGCTCACATCATTGCTGTATGGCCTTGTACCTCTTGTGTTTACTTCCACTGTAAACTTCTTACCGTCCAAATGATGTTCCTTCTATTGTAATAAAACATCGATCACCAATGCAGTGGATACCCTCTGGCGAAGCGTTCCGCATCTCCGACCTCTCTCGACTCGAGTCCGAAACTCTTCCCCAGTACTTTCGCCACTCTCGTTTCCAGAGCTTAGTCCGTCAGCTAAATTTCTATAACTTTAGAAAGATCAATCGCGAACGCACCTTTTGGGTGTACTATCATCCCCTATTTCACAGAGATCGACCTGAAGAAATGCAACAGTTACGGAGGAGAACATGTCCTGGATTTGATGGCAGGAGGAACCGTCCTAATCAAGTGTCTCTGCCTCCACCTTCTGCTAGTATTACTTGGTCGAATGAAGGAGGCGTGTGCCACGAGAATAAGAATGTTGAGGTTGAGGGAAAAGAAGATGAAACTACTCTTGGGATGGTGTCATCACCTTCTAAGATGGGGGTGAAAGTGAGTCGATCTCCTTCACCTACGAACTCACCCATGGATCATCCACCGGCTGGAATAGGATCTGTTCAATCATCAGCTACTCTGAGAGGTTCCGTCTCAGAAGAGGATAAGTTTCCTAGTGCTATTCAGAAAGAGAGCCGACGTCATGTCTCTCTGACTTCATCATCCTCTGATAATGGCATTGTGGAGGGTGAGATAGATTTCTATCGTACTGTTTCTGAAGATGCGGGAATGAAAGAATACTACAGTACAGGTCACTCGGCATTGAAACCTCCCGGTGATCACCAAATGCAAACTGAAGAATATTATGTCGTTGATCAACTCAATCACCATCTTGGTGCTTCTGGCGACAGAGGTGTTGCTACTGTTACTAAGAAATCGAGAAAGGCGAAGCTAACTCAACCTGACTGGTCTGACAACGAAGATGACTCTTCCACCCGAAAGAAACATTCGAAAGAGAATCATCAAGAACGACAAGATCACCGTCTCGCCGTGGCAGAGGTATCCCGTAACTTGAATGAAATTTGTACCGACTATGCAGCGAGTATTTGCGCGAGCCCACCTCGTAGCCGTGGAAAGGGACGTGGTGGTCTGGGAGCCAGCCTTCCTGGACAGGCAATTCGTAATACAAGTACTTCACATGTGTTTGGGTTGGATAAGCCTCATGATCATTACTATGGGGCTGGCAAGTGCGATTTGTTCACCTATGACTGTGCAGATGGTTTTGTTATTGATGACCAAGATAATAGAGGCAGCAGCAAGGAAAAGAAGGATGTTGTCACCCCAAGCAAGAACCTAAAAACGCCCAAAAAAATTTCTGCAGCTACAACCCCCCCATCCTTATGTCCAGTCGTTAATCAATCACTTGTTCAAGCCTGTATGGAAGGAAAACTTGTCACCAGTACCAGCACCTTTGAGCGCACCCTTGCATCGGCAATCCTTTCCTTCTGTCTCCCCACCCACCCCCAAGACCCTGTCCTTGCCAAAAAAATTGCTGCTCATTTGAAGAAGGGACCCATGCTAGCTAAAGAGTTTGAAATGTACTGCAAGGCTATGGCCCCAGGTGTCTATGCTAACAGCGGGCGAAACGCATCGGAAGATTTGAAACAGGACTGGAAGATGTTTTCTATGAATTTCATTAAACGTGTTGCCTTGGCGTATGATAAGTACGAGCAGTTGACTACAGCGGAGAATGAGGCGATCAAGAGATGTGTCACCAGTTGGTTCCAAGAGATTTAGGTTGATGGTTTATTTAGAGTCAACGCTTGACTCATTTTCCATCGCCTCTCTGACGACCTTGACACTCTATCAAGCGCTACTTAATTTCATATAATATTATTCCGACATTCTAAATCCTTTTCAAGACCCCCTGGTGGAAGTACTGTCGTAGGTGTAGGATAGTAATGAGGCAGAATGAGGCCCGTGCGTCGCTTGTGCCTCCTTTCTAGAATGAAAATGAAACTCACTCAATTATCACCAATCACTTTTGTTTAGCACTGGCCCACACGCCCCATCAGTTGCTGGCAGACACTGTGAAAGTCTCTGAGTACTCCTACCTATCTATGATTTAATGATGAGAGAAGAACAACAAATGAACCCTCCATCTCCTGAGCTTTTGTGCATAGACAATATTTATATAAATACATTATTATTTTCCCATGTTTTAGAGAGAGTCTCAATCCGAATGAGAATCATACCTTCTAGGAGGGGTTGATTGCTTCGTTTCACGAACTTTCGGCTCAGCAATAATCTAAAGATAATTCCCCCAAATATTGAAAAGTGCCCCCCCCTCTGTGAGATGCCTCCTCCTCCCTCCGCTCAACAGATAATAGTGTGTCATCATCTACTCCACAAGCTTCCTCCAGTCTCCAACCGTTGAATGGTCTTCCCCAACCATGTCCCTGGTCATGCGATGCATAGCCGGGTTCTTCCCCTCGGGATTCGACGCCTTCACCACCTGATACACCGTCGCGAAGAAACCCAATCCTCCCAACCACATAGCTAGACCCTCCGCAGATGAGATGTGCTGGCAGTCGAAATCCAACGTCACTTCCGGTGCGACACCATCATCCCAAATCGCGTCAGCTTGTTCGACCAATTTCTCCGATTCGGGAGGAGTGCGTGCAAAGGGTGCAAGTGGACCCGCACTGCGCACGGCGGATGAGGAATATTGCTGTTTTGCGAGTGATGCCGTGGAACGGCGCATGGATGGGGCGAGGGCCCTGGCGGCCACACGTGCTAGTGCGGCGGATGTCATAATATTGCAAAGTTGTTGCGGTGTTGGATATTGTTGTTGTTGTTGTGTTGTTGGTGTTGGTGTTGGCGTTCTGGCGTTGTTGATTGATGCTTTGACTGTTGACTGTTGACTGTGATGTGATTGGCGTGTTGTTTTTACCTATATTGAGCGGGCTCGCGCACTGCAACTCCCCTAAAATCAACTTCCACTATAGCACAACCACGTAACTACAACATGATGTTATGGGCGGGCCCGCCCCCTGCTCCCTCAACCCTCGCACAGACGGCAACACAACATGTATGAGTGTCCCTCCTCAAATCTCAAATAGAGATTGAAAAACATACCTGCCTCTCTCTCTACAGAGAGAAGTATTTCAGGAGAGGATTGGATGAGACTATTCAAGGGGAGGATCAATGTTAGCAGTTTTATTATTCAGTTGATATCGCATCAACCACAATTTATTAGAACAATAGAGTTTACTTCTCAAAGATTGTTTACTTCTCAAAGATTGAGTGTTAAATTAATAGTCAAGTGTATTTTAGCATTTTATGTTTATGATCGTGGATATACTTCTTCCATTCTGATTTCAACATTGATCCAAAAAAACGCAGGGACATGTGCTACACATGTTGTGCAGACAGCAGCTTCCAATTCTCCTGCTAGCCTGCAATTGAATTGCCAACCAATACTTCTTGTGCAAATGCATTCCACCCAATCACAAAATCCTCATCCTCAATCAAGGAATTCGATTCGCCCATGGTCCATTCAAACCGACATCCAAACTTTTGATTGTTGGCATCACTACTGTCATTACTACCATGACAGCTACGCACCCGGCTCAGAACTCGAATACCAGTACTATGTTCCACTTTTTCCAAAGCTGCCATGCATTCATCATGTGACATTCTCAAATAGCCATGCACAATATTAGTCTCGGGAACGGCTGGATCAAATTGAACAATCGGTGTTATTCTCGTATCGGCATTCAGTAACTCCAGCACTCGAGCAAGCTTCTTCCGCCTATTCTCAAAGATGCCTTGATCATATACCAGGTTGCAGTGTTGACTTTGGTCATCTTCGTTATTGGAACGCACCTCCTCTTCAAGACAGTTTCTACGAAACCCCTCCCACGAAGAGATTGCATATGGCATGACTGTATACAAGTTTCCACCCATCCGACGCAGCCATACTCTAGCCTCGGAACAGAATTCAGAATCACCAAGGAGCATAGCACCCGAGATAGCGCCGAGTCCCTTATAAAAGGATATATAAACGCTGGTGAATGGCTGAGCTGTTTGCTCCAAGGATTTGTGCCTAGTATAGGCAGTTATTGTGTTACACGTTACACATTATTTTGATTATCAAAAGGAAGGGTTGAAATGAGCACGAAACAATTGTATTGCAAACACATGAAGCAACATCTACTATTTTCACTCACCCATAACCAGCAGATGCCTCAAATATCCTGGCACCATCACAATGGTACTTCACGCCACGCTTCTCACACAAACGTGATATTTCCTCTACTTCCTCCCACGGAGTCAATTTCCCTCCAACTTCTCGATGTGGAAGTTCTAGTATGAGCGTTAATATTTCTGTGCAGTTGTTGTTGATTGTTTTTTTATTTGGATATGTCAAATCATATTCATCAGTCGCCGACGATGATGCAGATCCAGCATCGAGCGAGGAAAACAAATTTTGGACGTGGGATAATCGTATAGGTTCCATGCCATAACATCCATTAACTTTCAAAGCTTCTGGATCATAATATTGTATAGGGTTTCCATTATTCGTGGAGTCCGAGTTGGGATCGATGACAACAGCTTCCATACCAAGCAATTCGCTAAAGGCATTGTTTTCATGTAATAGTAAATGACTTGTTGGGTGACATGCAAATGCTGCTCCTCTCTTGCCAGTACCATCACTGTCGTCATGGATAGAAGAAGGGAACTTCTTCCCAGCATGGATCAGCAGTGCAATGGACTGGGCCATTCCACCACTTAAACAAAATACACCATCCTCCATACCAAAAGTTTGTGCTACCTCAGCCTCAAAGCGGCGGAGGTAGGATTGTTCCTCATCAGAGTCAAAGTCTCCATAAACATCAAAGGTGTCAATGCCAAGTGTTTCACATGCATCTGAAAGAGAGGCAAGTGTCTCCGCAGGGGATTTGCGACGTGTGTGCATTTGAAGATCCAATACTTTTTCTGTGACGGGTGCTTTTTGGACCTTGTCATCATTATTGTTCTTAAAGGACATTATTTGGCTAGTGCTGGTGGGATATTTCTTTGGTGATGCATCCGACTGATGTGTATGAAGTCTTGCTGATGGAAGATACCGATGAGGCACAAACGCCGATGCTAACCATCCAGACCCAGACACTGCCGATGAGGCGATAGAGCAAACCAAGAAAAACTTTTTTGATTTATTGACCATGACCATGTTAGCGGTTTCATCTTCTATCCACCGGCTATCGTGTGTGGTACCGGCTGAGTGACAATTCTGTTTGCTTTTGATGACTTCTCTCAGCTTCTCTTGCTGTTCTTGACGACACGGCGACACGTGTCAAAAGTCAAAAGAGTGTTCTGAGATTCTGAGACTCTCTGAGATAGACCCTTTATGTCGCTTAGTTGCTTGTCGCTAATTCAGGGATAAGCGAATATTAAGAGGGAATAATTTGTGCAGCGTACTAAACCTATTACGGCTCTAACGAACCTAAGGTTTTGGAAAATACTTATTAGGAATAATATTAGTTGTTGAACTCTATCACCCAATCCTCAATGCACGATGACCGATGAACCATGAACAACCATGACCATGAACTGTGACTAAAACATAACCATCGTAGTAGGAAGAACACTGCCGCCGCTGCCGCCACCGCGACGTTGTCTTCTCGCCCATTAAAAGCATTGCACCATCTACTACAACCCTAGACTTTCGCAAACCAATATGATCTTTCGTCTACGCAATATCCTCCTCCTCTCGGCTGCTGCCGTTTCAGCAGTCGTCGTCGCCGAAAACGACACCGCCGCCCCCCAAGCCCATCAACTCGACAACTCCTACACCTACGAACAATACCTAACCCACTTTAATAAATCATACGACAATACCGAAGAACACAGCCGACGCTCTCAAACATTCGCCAGGAATCTCGAGACAATCCTCCGCCACAATGAGGGGAGGATGACCGACGATGGCGATATTATCGACGGGGGGTATGTCATGGGAGTGAATAGGTTTACGGATGTTGAGAGGGGGGAGATGCCATTGGGGTATAATTCGTTGATGCACCCGGCTTGGAGGAGTCAGCTTGTTGGTGGGGGAGCGTCCAAGACTGAGCGATTGCTTGGGGCTACGGATACGGTTACGGCTTCTTACTCGGTGAGTGGCTGTTTGAATGGTGTGATACTGTGATGGGGGAGACGTCACTGATCCCCTGCATGTATTTCGCAGGACTCCTAGCTCACGTTTTTAGTCATCTCTATTTTCTTTGTTCTACCAAAGAAACCATCCGACTTTCAAATGGACGACGTGTCAAGTCTCCCCACAGAAATAGATTGGGCAAAAGAAGGCAAAATCAACCCAATAATTCCGAATCAGGGTGTTTGTGGTTCCTGTTGGACGTTCGCGGCTACGGGGGTGATTGAAAGCCACTTGGCTATTGCAACTGGAGAGTGCCCAGTTTCTCTTAGTGAGCAGAATATCCTTCAGTGCTCTCCTAATCCTGACCACTGTGGTGGCACAGGAGATTGCTCAGGATCGACGGTAGAGCTAGCTCTAAACTACATCGCTGACATTACAGCCAAGAAAACAGGTGGCATGTTCAACATTGCAGATGTGCCATACTCAGCTAGCGCTACTACCTGGGATAAATGCGGAGAATTGACAGAGGGAAAGTCCGCATCGGTTGGAATTGAAGGCTGGACTCAGCTACCTTTGAATGATTATAAGGCTACTATGAATGCCATTGCCAAAGTAAGTGTTGGATTGAAAAAGTCTGCTCGTACTATTGTGCATGACAATTTTTTCTAACAAAACATCCATGTGCCTATCCATCTTCTTTTCTCTCAGGTCGGGCCTCTAGCTGTAGCCGTAGCTGCCAGCGAATGGGCGCTTTATGAGAAGGGAGTCTATGACGGAAGTGGTAACACGGCCATGGGAACTGTTGTCAACCATGCTGTCCTTCTTGTAGGCTACGGTGTCGATGAGGACACAAAAGAAAAGTATTACAAAGTTAGGAACAGTTGGGGACCATTATTTGGCGAGGATGGTGAGAGTTTATATTCTGACATTTATTGTTCTGAAGATGGAAAATTCGTGTCTTACTCGAATGTGTCTCTGTTTTTGTTGTTGTTTCTTCAGGCTTTATCAGGATCAAGCGCACTGATGAGGACAGCAAGCTATGCCAGAAGGACAACCAGCCACTTGTGGGAATGGCTTGTGCGTTAGATGACAATGGTAACAAGATTGACGTGGAAGCTCCCATGGTCTGTGGTACTGATGCCATCTTGTTTGATGTTTCCTTCCCCGTTAACGTTCACAAGATTGAGTGAATTGCTGTATCTACCAATTAGAGTCCCTCCCAAGCAGCGCTGGCGCTTCAGAGTGGAAGATAATGTATCAAATAATGTGTCTAAGTTGAGTTGTTTGTTAGTTGATTTAACCTTTATTTGCTGATGAACATTCTTTGCGAAAGAATTTGGATGTTCCCATCATTCTGTCATAGCCAACATTGCAATCAATCTCATGGCATGCCTCTCAAGTAAAAATATCATTGGAGTCTTGCAACTTAATGAAGAGACCAATTAAAACATGGACGCTTTCCACCACACACCCATTGTAAACAGGGATACCGAGTAGCGAGCACATCATTCGAGCGTATTCCTCTACGCTCAAGTCGATATCTGCACCCGGTAACTCCACCGTCCCATTTCTCAACTCATCTTCTACTTCCTTCGGCCAAGCTTGCATAAGCTCTTGCAAATGAGGCATTTTGTTTTGATACCTCACTTCGGAAGGTGGTTTCGTAACATGTATCTCCTCGACACTCTGTATCCACTGATCTATTTCATTTGCATTCTTGACAGCACCACTGATACTACGCACAGTAATATCCCTACTCGGCTTCTTTTTGGAAAGATTTCTCAGCTGCAATTCAATCACGGCAGCATTGCTTTGGAACGAAGAGATGGGTTCATCAAGAATAGCTGTTCCGATGCCATCTGGAACTCCATCAGGACGAGGAATCTTGATGAAGGGATCAACATCTCCCACTGCTAGAATGTAGGCAGGAAGAAAACATTTCAATGGAGTTTCGAGGTCTAGCTCGACGGGTTCGTAGGAGTCGATGATTTGAAATAGCTCCTTGATTTCATTTGACACTGGAAGCTGATCATAGTCGATGCTGCTGGCGTTCGTACTAGCATGGCTAGATGCATCGTCGTTAGAAACTTCATCGTGGCTCGAAGCATTCGATTTGCTCGGTGAATACATGGATGGTAATTTGACGAACGACTTTGCATTGCTTCTTCGACTTGGCGAATGCTCACTATCGACCGATGAATCATCCCTGGAATCTTCTAGACTACCGAATCTATCCATTTTTTTGTAGTATTGCTGCCCGTCGAGAGCCAACGAGTATCCACGTAGGAAGGATGTTTAAAGATTGCCTTTCCAAGTGTCTAAAGCTGCCAAGAAGCGAGGGGTTGATGGTTTGGACACGTTTGGAGCTTCCAGCTAGCTGCCTCCCGAAAATTGAAAAAAATTGAAATCGAGCACAAAATGTTCGCTGGCTTGACATCGCTATGTAGAGGAGTATCAAGCAAGGACTTAATATAGGAAATAGCGGGAGCGGGCGGGCAAAATCAATCCATCAAATCCACATTCATCAGATTCCATCCCATCCATTTTTTATCTTTTATCACATCTATCCACACCATCTTTCGATCTCATAACTCAAATCACCACCACACCACCCACTGCACCATTTCTTGTCGGATCAAACCTTACCTTTCATACAAATGAGGTTCCTGTTGAAATCTCATCGCAAATGTGACAATCGAATTTCTATCATTGCCTTAATAATTGCGTTATCAGTTTCGATTGCTCTGGCGATTCCTTTGGCAAGCAAACGTCAGCACCACAAACATCATGTCTGTCGCCCTTCATTATTTGTACAATCGCCATACAGAATTACAACGCGTGCGGCAATACCAATTGCATTAAGAGGCCATTGCTCAGAAACACAAGCACCAACTCCACATCATTTAATCTCAACACCATCTGCCAAACCAAAACAAAAGAAGAACATTCGATTTGTTTCATGGGCTGGAAAGCGAGGTATGCTGCCTCATCAGCATTATGCTGGTACATTGAAGCATGAGGAGTATTGTCACTGGCTGCGAATTCCTATGGATATCAATGCTTCAATTCCAACTGCCAACGTTGAAAACTATTTTTCAACAGTATCACAGCCTTCATCTACATCATCAGAACTGCCACAAATAAAACCTAAGCATCTTAAGCCAATATACGTCGACGATCATATCATTGTGATGCACAAACCATCCGGAGTCCTCTCTGTTCCAGGACCAAGACGACACGAATGTGTGGCAACCCTCGCCTATCGGTATTTTGGCAAAAGCATTAATTTAGATCACGATCGAAATCAGATTTCTGAGGAAGATACTGAAAACAGGACAATGCTTAATGGAGAGAATGAAGCATGGCAACCCCTGACTGCAGCAGACAATAAACAAATTGACACCATGGTTGTTCACAGGCTTGATAGGGATACATCTGGAGTATTAATGTTTGCAAGAAATGATGATGCATTAAAACAAATAAATAGGGATTTCAAGGACAGGACAATGAAGAAGAAATATGTGGCTTTAGTTTGCGGTCATTGGAACAACCACAAAGTGAATTCTGATGGTAATATTGCAATTGATGAAGGCGAAATTGATCTGCCACTGGTAAGGGATTTGGAACGACCTCCGTTTATGCGTGTTGCAACATCAGAGACAACACTACAACAGGAACAGTTGAAACAACAATCTAACTTGACAGAGCAGCAGGAACAAAAGAAAAGTAAAGGCTATTTGCGTATGGTTGGTAAAGGTGCTAAACCAAGCCTGACCGGATATAGAATACTATCATACGAGTATTTGACTGTCAACAGCACTACACTAGAACTTCTTCCCGTGACAAGAGTTGAATTGCAGCCCATAACTGGTAGAACTCATCAACTTAGAGTGCACTGTGCAGCTGTTGGCCATCCAATCATCGGAGATAGCATATATGGATATGAAGGAGAAGGATCCGCTCATGGTGGTCTGAACCCGGGCAAAGCAACACAGGGGGCCAGCTTACATCTTCAGGAGAAGATTTTTCATTATTGGTTGAGACGCCAACAAGAACAAAATTACAACAAACAAAAGCAACATGGTACCAATGTGGAAAACAATGACTACGCAGATGATGATGAATGTATGCTGTGCCTACATGCCCATCAACTTGCAATATTCCATCCCTTCACTGAATCACCAATGATATTTGAATGCCCACCTCCGTTTTAGATCAACTCAACTGGCTTTGGCTTTAATCCTTCTGAATTAATTCTATTTTTGAACAATCATCAGCAGTGTTTGAATGCCCCATTTTCTCCACTGTGAGATTGAGTCCTGGTCGTGCTACAGTGGACGACGGTGGGCTACCTCTGTAAGATTGCAGTTTCGTACCCACCTAGAACACCGTTTTGACTAGGCTGGCAGAGTAGATTCTACTAACAGTCTACTGGTAAATGTGAGACAATTCTCCACGCTAGAATGAGTGGTATGCTGTGGTATCATACCAGCGTTGAAAAGTGGAAGGATGGAAACTTCGTGGTAACAATACTACAAAAGTTCATGGAGCTTGGATTATATCTAATCTCATTTGATCTCATTTAATATTTTCCGTACATCACAGCACCCAGTATCATATCATCTTTTCTCTGCGAAAAATAGTGTTATCTCACAACATCTTAAAGCAATCAACTGAGCCAAAGGAAGAGATCGAGCTAATAATCACAATCATCAAACACCCCACTATCATTCTCTGGATCAAATTCTGATGCTGGAATGTGTTCACCTTCATAACAGTAATCGCCTTCTTCTTCTGGATCATCTCTTCTACGTTTCCCCCAACTATGATAACCATCGAGACCAAATGTTTTGTCACATTGCCGGCAGTGTTGCCACGATTTTTTAGACGTGTCCCATTTCTGACTTACTCGGCTATCTGGGTGCTCAATTCTACAAATTCGATCAGCAGGTATTTGGGGATCATATGTTTCATTGCAGCGGCCACACTGTTACTCTTTCCGTGTTGGCATAACATCAGATGTAAACACTTGCGCTAGANACACTGTTCCTCTTTCCGTGTTGGCATCGCATCAGATGTAAACACTTGCGCTAGAGCTTTCAGACCTTCAACAGTTTTTGCTTGATTCTTCAAAATTGCCACTACCCTCTCCCCGGTTAATTTATCCAGACCATACTCAATTCTCTTCCGTTCTCCAGGGAGATCTCTCTCCTGTTCCTCTTTTATTCTCTTTTCCTCTTCTGCACGTTTTGCCCTGGTGATCTTAGCCTGTTCAATCTGCTCTTGTCTACGTGCATGTAGTGCTTTCTCGGCACCGGGATCAATAACAGAATCCAAGGCAGCCTTGGCATGTTTACATACATACAGTCTCTTTGTTTGAAGACTTAGAAGAGACTGCCTAGCACCATCAGGACACGTG
Organism: Bacterosira constricta; assembly: GCA_037356235.1. Classification (NCBI taxonomy): domain Eukaryota; phylum Bacillariophyta; class Thalassiosirophyceae; order Thalassiosirales; family Thalassiosiraceae; genus Bacterosira; species Bacterosira constricta. The sequence goes on from JAZGVS010000113.1 coordinate 13,210, forward strand.
CAATTGACACGGAATGCATTGAAGTCAAATGCTGTGTCGCTTTCGCTTTTCGCTACGATGCTTCCCTTCGCAGTAACTCTGTAGACAGAGTTTCCCTCAGCCTCCCACTCGAAATCAGAAATACTTTCCTGGACATCTGAGCGAACTCGCGTTGGAACTGGGGCTGAATGTCGAGACCCTGCATTGTAAACGCTTTTAACAAGACCTGGAATAAAGAGATTGGATGCCATAGTTGCCATTTGTGCAATAACTGGCAATAATCTGCAAAAGAATCAATAATTGCCCCAGATTGCCGCGGCGACCGGTAGGTGACAAAAAACCTGCGCGAGCCTGCGCAGAGGTGGATTTATATGTTACGGATGTTACGGGGGTATCTAAGGCAGTCCCATTGCCGAGCTGACCAGTGCAAGAGCTAAGTTTCACTTTAAATACATATTTTTGCCCTCCTCAGCCTCATGAGTAAAACAGAATAGTACAAATCACGTAGGTAAAGATATGTTCAACGACGTACAAAATTATTTATATATTTCAGTAGCTCGCAGAGAATCGTGTCAAGATCACGCGTCACTCACCAGGGACACCAATCACACATAAAAAATAATAATACTATCTCACCATGAGAGCCGCCGCAATTGCCCTCGTAGCAGCCGCTGCCATCAGCCCCTCCGCCGCATTTGCTCCCTCCAACGGAGCAAGGGTATCTACCTCTCTTGCTGCCACCTCTGACCGTAGAGATGCTATCGGCAACATTGCCAAACTTATGGGCGGCGTGATCGTTGCTGGTACTGCTGGCGCCGACCCTGCGTTTGCTGGTCCCGAGAACCCAGCTCTTGGTGGCTGGAGGTCGAAGAAAAAGGGCACAAAAGGTGGATCTTATATACCTGGCAAGGGTATGAGGTCTCGTGATTTGTTCGGTGACTTAGTTTAAAGCTTGTGAAATTGTGTGAAACTGACAAACTTGATTTGATCAAGATGGATTGTGTTATCTGCCATAGAGTTTTTCAACACAAGACAAAGGCTCCCAGCTACAAGAGCCTGCTGCTATCATGTTTGAGGTCCAAACCTTCGGCACTAAAGGATGCTAGAAACTTAAACATTATTTGAGCGTAAAGCTTGAAAACAAGGCTCGTACAAATTGCTCGTTTGTGACTCAAGATTGCTTGGGGAATGAAATTTGCTAAATCTAAACATTGACATAATACTTCCAAATCATTCATCATGTCAAAATGTGATTTAGTTCTGGCTTACTTCGAGACCTCTCTATCTACTACTTGTCTTGATGTTCTCAGCCCCGAGTAACGTGAATCATTATTTTCTGGCCATGTAGATAATAGACTAAATAATCCCCCTTGATCTGCAAGTGACTGGATTTATGATGAATGATTATCAAGTGCACACAATCGTACCTAATATTATGGCATGCCAACAACATATTAAACCTGATCTCCCCTTCAACAACTTTTGTATCATGTTTTTTTGGGGGATGAAATACAGTACAGTAGAATGCAAAACTAGGCATCTAAACTACTAGCAAAATGAGTTACCAAATGCCACCTGCCTGAAAGTAAATACCATGGTCTTTCTACTGATTTAACAGAGGCCTTGTAACATGTAGGTAGTATTGTGCGCGATATGAAGGATTTGATGTATATTTGGCTAGGTCATGTTTTAGTGCGGTGATGAAACAAAATGGTCGACCCTAAACTTTTGAGCTTGAGATCAGTAGACACTGTGTCCAAATCATGTTGCTGCTCGGACTCAGTAGAGGAAGGACAGACCCCTGCCTAAACCATGCCAAACTTCATGACTCGATTGATCTCCTTTTTTGATTTTTGTCCATACTACTAAGAAGTGGAACTAGGTAGCAATCCAGCCGCACTGTGGATCCAAGCATACGGAGAATTTAAACACAAATTCTAATTGCTTTTGATCCAAGCATTGCATGAGTTAAACGTGTCCGCTCTGATACCGGTAGCCGAGCCAACTAATGCTACAGTGAGAACCAAACCACAGGCCAAATCTAATAAACCCCATGTCCAGTTGTCTTACTTATGTCTACCCCTAGATAGCTGAATACTGACTATCCCTAGGCAAATCAACATGTAAGCTCTGAATTTGACCCCAATTTTATAAGATTATTTGTATTGGAATGTCCCATTCTATGATACCTTCTGCACAGTTCCTTTATATCATACATAGCTTACATAAGAGAAACAATTACTGTGTCTCCAAAAGCTCTGCATCCACATCCTTATTATTCCAAATGTACATGTCTCCTCTCTTCTCAACGGCAGCACATCCCTTGCACACCCTCCACAAAGCCTCAGGAATGGGTGTAGGTTCATACAGGTAAATTTCAGGAAAGTTCTCCTTGATAGCATCCGTAGCAACTTCTGCCTTATAGTGGGGGATGGTTGAATCAAAGTGATGAGCGACATGGGTCGTTCCAATTTTGTGGTGGAGGAAGTCGATGGCTCCCCATGGGTCAAGTTTGTCGTAAGGACGGTCAATTGTGTGGAAGGCGCCCCTGACGTAGTTGTGGTCTTCGTCAGTGAAGTGTGGGACGTCAACATCAGTGTGTTGAAGCCTGTATTGAGTAAGGTGGAGAATTGTTGTTTGTTTAGAAGATCAGTTGAGAAAGGCTCAAAGTGTTGATATAGATCAAGGTAAATTTTGAGATAAATAGACTCACCATGTGTAAAGAACCAACCATGCATTGACTACAATCAAAGGACCTCCGTACATTGCCATCATCTCAGGAACTCCGTTGCAGGCTGCCCAAGCTAAGGCACTAGCAGCCACAAACGCAACACCAATATCACTCTTGTAAACCTTCTCCTTCCAGTTACCAGGGAAAAGCTCCTTCTTAGGTTGCTTAGGTTCAGTCAAAGGATTTGGCCAGTAATGGTTAGTCATGCCTCGGTCTGGGCCACCAGTTGCTCCAATAAGAAGATATGCCGGCCATCCAATAATCAAATGCAAAACCACCTGTAAACTAGCCCAAACCTTGATCCCATCCTCAGCCCCAAACTTGTCCATAATCCCCTTTCGCAATTCCAGTGATTCATACAGTTTTCCATCAGCATCTCCGTCCGCATCTTCAGGAACATGTGTCTCACCCAACTCCATATGGTTGGTGTACCTATGGTGCACAGCATGAGAGCGCTGCCACGAATAATATGGAACAAGGAACAAACTATGCAAAGCATACCCGATCGCATCCTGAAGTTTCTTATCCTTACTAAACGCTCCATGTCCACATTCATGGGCCAACACCCACAATCCCATGGCAACGGTTCCGGTAACAGTCGAATATGCCAACCAGAATGGAAGTGTCAAAACATTCGCTGGGTCCAATACGGGCAAGGCGGCGAAACCGAATGCAGTACAAAGAGCGGTACCAACGACGGATACGGAGAGATATCCCAAACTCTTGGCAGTCTCGGGTTCGAAACAATCGGCTGGAATGACTTTACCGACTGTTACCCTGTCTGGGAAGTCCTCGTTGCTCAAGGAAAGTGCCTTGCCCTGAAGTCCGGAGAAGGCGATTCCCTCCAAGTCGATTAGAGCGCCGTTACGTTGGGGTTCCTGTGGTGGTTCTGGTTCACTGTTGTTAGGGGCTGGGCTGTTGTTTCTGTTTCCGCCGAGGTTGAGCATGTCGGCCATGTTTGGAAGGCCGGTGGCAATGTTGACACGTGTTGAGTGTCTTGCCGATGTGGATGCTGGAGCGAAAGCGCTCGCATAGTTGCAGGCAGCGGCGGCCGCGAGGAATGCCGTGATTGATTTCGGGTGAAACATGGTTGAGGAGTACAGTGGATGGGGTTGGCAATTGGTAACTTCACAACTTTTGCGAAGAACAATTGTGAGTTGGTATGAAAAGGTTGAAAAAAGGTGAATTTACCTTCAACCTAGCAATGCGTGGGATCGATCTTGGCACGCGTGGCGAGCTGGAATTGAGCTTTTGTCGCGCATGTCGCTTCTGCCTTCAACTATAATAGAACAAATATGGCTGAGACGGCAACATTAATTAGCATAGGAATAAGTACAAATGAATTTGAGAGACCGTCTGTCCGATGTCAGCCTCTGTTTATATAGTACGACTTTGACCATCTTTATTCCTGCAACCGGATATATTATTCTCTCTGACAACCAGCGTCGTGCGTCATCATTCTTTTCCTTTGCTTTGGTTTGGGAGCTTTTGAACTTTTGGGAGACACCAACACAGAATGACTCATTGCTCATTGAGCACATGACCGACCATGGCGACCATGGCAAGATGATACCGCCGTAGGTGCACGCCATGCACGCGGTATCGTGTCGTAATGCAATTGCTACCGAAAGACTCATCCTCCCAACGCCATAACTAATAGAATTTGGAAATGTGCAATATGAACATGCCAACAGCAACAGTACTGTTCATCACTTTCATCATATCATGCTTGCCGAATATTTCGTCAGCATTTTCAATAACGCCGTCGGTCCAACATCGCGGACCCCATCATAATATTATTATTTGTCAACAACATGACGATGCGACACATTTTGCAACTGGGAAAACACGACAAAGTTGTAAAAAAGAATCATGTTTGTATGCGTCGAACAGTGAATCGTCATGTAGCAGGAGAGGATTCATTAATTCATGTGTTGCCGCAACAGCAGCATACAGTGCAATAGCCGTATCTCCAGCATATGCAATGCCGCAACCAGAAAATAATGATGCAACAGTGGTCAAATCAAACGACAATCATCCCATCAACTCCATCAGCACACAAACAGCACTCATATCTACCAGTGAAAATACAAGTGGACTGACGGCATTCCAAGAAAGCATCTCTGGATTCGTCTCCGGAACTGCAGTATCCACCGTCAAAACCCTAGTCAAATATCCCTTGGATACTGCCACAGTCCGATTACAAATGCCCAATACAGCATTCACAATCAAAAATCTACCAGCGTTATTCACTGGAAGCATGGATGGGATTGGTAAGGCATTATATTATCATTTACAAAAATTCCATCATGATTTGCGAACTCACCTCCATTTTGCTTGATTTTGGCCAGCTGCCCCGCTCATCTCCAATATACCAGCTGGTGCCATCTTCTTTGCAGTGAAGGATGCAACCAAGTCTTCATTGAAGGAGTCGGGATTGGGTTTACCCAAGTGGGCATTGACAAGTTTGGCCGTGGCTGCAGCATTGCCTCCGTACTGGCTGATTCGTAATCCGAGTGAAGTTGTCAAGACTCGATTGCAAGTGGGTGCAGAGGGGTATTATGAAGGTATGTCAACCTGGGATGCGTTCCAATTGGCCCTCTCCAATGGCAACGGCGGTGGTGATAATTCCACCACAATGGATGGAGTGAGTGGACTCTACCAAGGTTATTCGGAGAATGTACTGTATGGATTTCCCGCAGATATAATCAAATTTGTAGCGTATGATTACTTGACGGGTGGAAAGGGAAAGGCGGGTGTATCGCCGTTAGATGGGGCAGTGTATGGTGCATTCTCTACGGCTATTGCTCAGTTGGTGACTACACCGTTGGATGTGCTTCGTAATCGCATCATGGCTGAGGTACCCAGTGATAATGATGATGATTCAAAGAGTAGTATAGCAGGTCTATCCTATATTGACGGTTTGACCAAGATTGCAAAAGAGGAAGGAGTAGAAGTATTGTTTGCTGGAACTTGGCCTCGTATTACCAAGGCCATGTTGTCGGGTGCATTACAATTTGCAGCGTACGAAGAAACAAAGCTGAAAATGACTGAATTTTTCATTAAACGATAGAACATGATTTATTAGAACTTGGCCGGGAGTTATTTCACAATGCATGGCATGATAAGATGCGTGGTGGTAATTGTCATCATAATATTATTATCAATTACATTCTTGTATTGTACTCTAGTTTGATTATAATTCATATCCAGATGATAATACGTGTGATAGTCAATAATTGTTCCTGAGCCAGTTACCTACTACTTGCATCCTTCACGTATTATGGCAGGTGATAACTAGAATAAATTGGATGCACAGTGTCTCAGTATTCATACCCACCAGAAAATGAGTGAATTATCAATATCAAGATGATAAGATGCGTGGTGGTAATCAATCGTTATCATATCAATTACCTACTTGTACTCTAATTATTTTATTCAAACATGGCCGGTGATGATTCTATATTGTCTCCACCGTGTTCCAATGTTCATACTTTCTAGCTAGCGATTTTATGTTGCATTTCAAGTTATTGTCTGGAAAGACTGCTGCTTGAATGCGATTTCATCATGGTTGATTCGTTGCAGTCTAGAGTCGAGCGCACCTTCCTTAGCGTGGGCGATGAATCTATACAGTCTATCTTGACAGAACCAACCTTGCAAAGCAGGCTCAATCTCTTAGTGACAACGACTACGTCACTTGATGGAATTAGGATCATATTCTTTCCATCATATATGGTATTAGAGGCATCATCGTAGATGATGTTCTTGACTTTCCTCGCTTTCTTATCCTCTACAAAAAGCTCTAAGATTGTGGTACGGGATTTTTTTTTGCTGGGACGTAGCCTGTATCGGATGTTGTTACCTGCGGTGTCTGATAAAATGAAAGAATTGTGAACTTGAGTATGACTGCGAGATGCATTGACTTCAAGTCTAGGTGGCATTCCATCTTCTTACCTTGGAAACGTAAACTATGTGCTGTTGCTTTGACACCAACGGGATCCTTATGTCCTTTGACGAGACTGAGCCGTAATTTCTCCTGTTCTACGCGTACACGGATACTAGTTGTCGCCGGTGGGCTTTCCTTCAGTATCTGTTGTTGCTCTACACGACGACGAGCACTTGACTCTGACGAGGATGTCCCGCAGAGAGTAACATGAGAAGGCACACACTGTGTTAGAGGTTCAGGTTGAACGCTCTCTTCGGACCCTGATGAGTTGCTAAAACTGCTGCTAAGACTATCAATGTCAGCATCAGATGATCTGTGTGCACGCGGGGTGCGGTTGAAGCTATCATCAGGTAAGGACAGCCCCTCTTTCTCTCTCCGAACTAGAAATATGGAAAGTAGCAATATTACACCCACCCCCATAGAAACTTCAATGGTGATTGATGCAGGGACGGCCTGAGCACATGCCATTCCAATTATCCCACCCGCCAAAATCAATGGTATGGTTACTAAGATCATCCCTCCTTCGTTTAGCTTGGGCTTCAATGGCGCAACATGCATGCACATGATGTATATTTATTCTCTTTCGAATCTATGCAAACACAATTACAAAGGCTTCCAGAAGATACATGAATTAGCTGCCTCTGCAGATTCTCTCTCGTACATAGTGTTTCGTGGCGTGCCATCATGGCTGGCGTGTTGTCCTGGTTGATTATTTACCTAGGGCATGGCCTTCATCTCGCATCTGAGTCTCGATGGCGATGGCATCGCTTTGTCTGAAACTGTCTGAAACACATGATGTGGCGACCAGTCGACGTCACATAGAGAAGCTGGGCAGAAGCTGGGTGTCAAGCTTATCTAGAGCTTTAGATATTTACCTAGAGAGAAAAGGGATACCTAGTACCATACCGCAATCAAAGATACCACAACATGTTGTGCCGGACGCACGGCGGAGAAGAACCCAGCTGTTATTTTCACCACGTCTATGTATCTTGTAACATGCAAGATGCAAGCACGATGCAAGCTACATATTGTACCTACCATACATACGATACCATAGGTAGGTATCGTACGTGAAGAAAGAAATAAGAACATATTCCTTACAACATGATGTTGTGTGTTTGAAGACTCTGTCTGTTAGCCACACGTTCAGCGAGTGGCTGATCGTTTGAGTCTTGATTAGTACAATAGGGGTTCTCATCAATAGCCACTGACACTGACACTGATGGCGAGCTGGCGCTAAAGTACGCAAGAGAATTGATTTTACTTAATAGATTTTTGCAATATTAGTGAGAACCCTGCCTGCTGTCGCGAATTATTGACGACCCCATCTGGTCACACTTTCTGATGCTGAGAAGCTGTGA
>JAZGVS010000114.1:0-20968 GCA_037356235.1 Bacterosira constricta
CGAAGTGTCCGTTCTACGTAGCCGGTCCATGTACTTAGGATTCAAATCACCCTCAGCCACCAAAGGGGATAATTACAATATCATCTTTGCATCGTTTCCAGATAATTTCCGCCCAGCACCAATAAAACACAATAATATGTAAATTGAGTAGGCATTATTTTCAAATGGAAATGCAACAGCAGGTGATGATGCCCAATCATAGATCATAGCCAATCATGCAACAATCAGCCATTTCGCATAAAGCAATGAACAATTGACAGCCAAGCTGTGGGTGCTTCTTTCAGTGCACGAAAAAGAAAAGAATATGACAAGATGACAGAATACACCATCCAAACAATGCACCCTTCATCCTCATTTCGTCTTCCGCTAGTATTTCCAACTAGAGGTGGCGATCCCTGATTATCATTATCCTTCGTTGTTCTGTTGACTTCCATCTTCGCCAATCATCTTCCACTTTCCACTTTCCACTTTCCATTTTCCACTTTCCACGTTCCATGGGTGGACATGTCTGATGAAATATTGTTTGGACTGATTGCAGTCATTGCATCTACAAATGATATCATCTGTGATGTTAGTGCCATTAAACAATGCCCGCCGCGATGGTTTGTGGGCAGAAATTCGCTACATCATGCGAATCGGTTAGATTGGCCCCATCCCTCTATCTATGGTGTTGCGTTTGTCTGGATAAGTTCTCCTGCTCTCTATTTTTTCTCTGCCATGGTCGTCGTGAGAGAGTGAGAGTGAACGCTTGACACTTGGTGCAGCTTGCTGTGGTCAGGAACTCCTGGTTGTACTGGGTACACCGGGTGCCCCTTGTGCTACCCTTATCCTTACATAATAATATGGTACGACCAACAACTGATGCAGAATTCCAACTCTCGCACAACAGCTCATTTTGCACTTAAAATGATATCTAGTTAGATATAACCCACTCTAGCTAGCGAACCACTTGAATTACGCACTCAAAATAGTGCAAATCTAAATTCGTGTATCTTTTCTACGTTGGAATTGAATTGCCGATCCGCATCTTCCGCTTTTTCTTGCTTTACATTTCCGCTCCTTCGCCGTTACGCGCTGCCTCTATTGAGCCTTATTCAGCCCCACCATTGAGAGTTGTTGGCCAAGCATTTACATTTTAATCAACAATGGTAAGGCCCACTGTCATTTAATACTGCGTTGATTGTCTTGATCCCTAGCCCAATGCTACGCTTTCTCAGTCAAATGCGGTGGCAGCGTCGGCGGTGGTGGAAATCGGTGGCGTATTAGCGGCCGCGTTGCACAAGGGGCAAGATCTTTCGTGATTGTCCCTTCCCATCCCCACCCCCGTACCCCAACCCATTATATCTCATTTCCTCCCCCCCCCCTCATTCCAATCAGCCAATTCGACTAGACATCAAAAAGAAGCTCTCCGTGAGCTCCGAACGTGTAAAATCCGTGGACATCCACCCCACCGAATCATGGACCCTCGCCGCCCTCTACTCCGGAAATGTCACCATTTGGGATTACGAAAGCGGATCGAACGTCAAGACATTCGAAGTGTCCGAACTCCCCGTACGATGCGCCAAGTTCATCACGCGCAAGCAGTGGTTCGTCGCCTCGAGCGATGATATGCGATTGAGGGTTTACAATTACAATACCATGGAGAAGATTAAGGACTTTGAGGCGCATTCCGATTATATCCGGTATGTGGAAGTTCATCCCACCCTCCCCTACTTTTTAACGAGCAGTGATGATATGACCATCAAGTGCTGGGATTGGGATCGTGGATTTGACTGCACCCAGCTGTTTGAGGGGCATGCCCATTATGTCATGATGGTCAAGTTCAACCCCAAGGATTCGAATACTTTTGCATCCGCTTCGTTGGATCGCAGTATCAAGGTTTGGGGGCTGGGGAGTCCCCAGCCCCATTATACCTTGGAGGGGCATGAGCGCGGAGTGAACTGTGTTGATTATTACCCCTCGGGGGATAAGCCGTACATTCTTTCGGGAGCGGATGATCGCACCGTTAAAATTTGGGATTATCAGACGAAATCGATTGTGCACTCGTTGGATGGGCATTCTCACAATATTTGTGCGGTACTCTTCCATCCCAAACTTCCCCTCATTTGTTCGGCGTCCGAGGATGGTACAGTAAGGTTGTGGCAGAGCACGACGTACCGCGCAGAAACAACTCTTAATTATGGCATGGAGCGTGCATGGGCCCTTGCCGCTACAAAGGAGACTACCAAACTTGCCATTGGTTTCGATGAAGGTTGCGTGGTAGTGGAACTCGGATCTGACGATGCAGTTGCATCCATGGACGGTACTGGTAAAGTCGTTTGGGCCAAGAATAATGAAATTCAAACCACAACCGTCCGCGGCCTCGCTGGGGGTGACGACGAAGATGCCATCCCCGATGGTGAACGCCTCCCTGTCGTTCCCAGGGACCTTGGGGCGTGCGAGCTGTACCCCCAATCGATCAAGCACAATTGCAATGGTCGATTCATTGCTGTGTGTGGCGATGGGGAATTCATCATTTACACCGCGCAGGCGTTGCGTAACAAGGCGTTTGGGCAGGCAATTGACTTTGTTTGGTCGGCTACGGGAACGGGAGACTATGCCATTCGAGAATCTGTCAATCGGATCAAATTTTTTAAGAATTTCAAGGAGAGTCGTGCCATCAAACCTGCCACGGCAAGTGCGGATGGGTTGTTTGGAGGACATTTGTTGGGAGTCAAGGGGGGAGATTCGGCGGTCCTCTTTTATGATTGGGACTCAGGTGATTTTGTGAGGAAGATTGATGTGGCACCTAAGGAGGTTTACTGGTCGGATTCTGGAAACCTTGTCCTTATTGCCACTGCGGAGTCAGCTTATGTATTGAGCTACAATGCGGCCGTGACAGCGTCGGCTATTGCTATGGGCCAAGTGTCTCCCGAAGATGGCGTGGATGGATCCTTTGACCTGTTGTTCGAGATCAACGACACCATCACCTCTGGTCAATGGGTGGGAGACTGTTTCATATACTGCAACAATGCAGGACGTCTCAATTACAGTGTTGGAGGAAAGATCCAGACACTTGTCCATCTTGATACCAACTCAAGTGGCGCGACTCAGCACAGCGTGCTCGGATACTTGGCCAAGGAAGATCGAGTGTATCTTGTAGATAAGACTTTGAACATTGTTTCATACAGGGTCATGATGGCAGTTCTTCAGTATCAGACTGCTGTGATGCGAGGTGATTTTGACGCTGCGAATGAGCTCCTGGCTTCCATTCCCGAAAGCGAGTATACCACTATTGCAAGGTTTTTGGAAGCACAAGGGTTCAAAGAAGAGGCATTGGAAGTTACAACGGATGACGACCATAAATTTGACCTTGCGTTGGAGCTTGGAAAGATTGATATTGCCCATGAGCTCATGAAACTGACTCCTCTTGAGGAAAAGAATTCTATTGATACCATGGCAAAGTGGAAGAAACTGAGTGATGCTGCTCTTAAAATCAGCGATTTTGAGCTCACAGAGGCGTGCAGTCTTGCCAGTGATGATTTCCCGGGATTGTTGCTGTTGTATTCTGCTGTCGGAAATTTTGAGGGCATGGAGCAGCTTGCCAAGATGGCACAGGAGAAGGGGAAAACCAACATTGCATTCATGTCTTATCTCCTTACTGGAAACGTGGAAGAGTGTGCCAACCTTCTCATTGCTACCAATCGTCTTCCTGAAGCCGCCTTCTTTGCTAGGACGTATCTACCATCTCGCGTCGATGAGATTGTATCCCTGTGGAAGAACGACTTGACGAAAGTGAGTGAGACAGCTGCTAATGCCCTTGCGGATCCTGCCTCCCACCCAGAGCTCTTCCCTGATCACGATGTGGCCCTTCAGGTGGAACAAATGTTCTTGGGCCAACGCGAGGCTACTAAAGCGACTGGAATTTCAGCGATTGATTATCAAACAGCTGTAGCTGATCTTGACCTTGATCTGATTGCTCTGGTTAAGTCACAGGGAGGAGGAGGCGGAGCAGCGCCTCCTCCGCCGCCACCACCCGCAGCGCCACCTGCTCCAGCTACTGACCCAGGAGATGATGCAGTTGACAATGAAGCAGCTGAGGCCGAAGCAGCAGCACAAGCTCAAGCATTTGCTGAGGCCGAAGCAGCTCGTCTTGCACAAGATGCGGAGCAACAACTTTTGGTAGAGGAAGCTGCGGCCGCTGAGGCAGCCCGTATCGCAGAAGAGCAACGTATTGCGGAAGAGGCAGCCAGGATTGCAGCTGCGGAAGAGGCTGAGGTAGGTGAGGAAGAAGCTGAGGCAGGTGAGGAATTCGGAGAGGATTGGTGATACAAAAATGTGGACAGTCACTGATTTAATGAAATAGTAGGACGTGTTTTTTAATATTATCAACAAACACTGCCATTATTTAAGTCAGTCGTGTATTTTGCATAGGTCAAGATGAAGATAGAAATGTATAATCTTTTCACTGTTTGCAGCTGCAGTAACTAAACACGTCAAAGAATTTAGTATTAATATGTGTAAAATCTAACGGCCGTAATTAGACGTGCGAAACTGAACGCGAAATGTTATACCAAGCATTCTACATAGGGCCGGTCGGGAGACTTTGTCGAACAGCTGTAATAGATTTGGCTGCACCTGGATTACCTTTCTTCATTAAATCACCAAATTCTGTTTTAGACAGAAAGGTCACAAAACCCACACCAGTACTGTTATCTTTCCCTTTGGCTCCAATATCAATGGCATACTTGGACACAAGATCTTTCTTCAACTTGTTGCCACCATTTTTATAGCCCCCATTGGTCATTAAAGCTGCAATAACGCCTGTCACATGTGGCGCCGCCTTAAAAAACACAGACAAAACTCAATTAGTAACTAAATCCTCAAATTTCTGAAATAATACTGCTACTACTTACCATGCTGGTGCCTTGCATAGTTTGAAAGCCTCCTCCTGGCTTCAAGGATGTCACATCAACACCAATACCAGCGAAGTCGACTTCGGGATTGCTTTCAGAAAAGCTGGCCACTGGCAACTAGAAAGGACAAATCACAAAAGTTTGATTAGGGTTGCAGTTTTATACCAGCAGCAAAAAGCCCAAGCTTGACATTCTTACCCCAGCTGACTTTTTGACAGCAGCAACACTTATTGTCTGTTTCCACAGTGCTGGATATGCACGCATTTCATTGGTAGTTGGGTCACCATCACCGCTGTTGCCTGCTGCACAAACCATGATCACTCCTTTGCCGGCAGCAAACTTTACGGCTGACTCAACAGAAGGAACGATTGGATAGCTAACGCGAAGCGACATGTTGATAATTCGACAGCCATCTTGGACAGCCTGCCTAATTGACGTTGCTATGCTTTCATCACCATCCATCGTCCCAGTTTTACCAAACACTCTGTAATCATACAATTCAGCTTGTGGTGCCAAAAAGTGTATGGTGCCCGCGACATGTGTTCCATGATCGTCTTTTTGTTGGTGTTTGTTCGGTATGATACCACCATAGATACAAATGAAAATCAAAATGAGACGCTACCTTCACCCTCCCTCTACTAAAGTAATATCACGTCTAAAAAAATGACTCTCACCTTCTGACAGCGGTGTACCTTTCCTATACCATTCTTGTTTCACAACCTTTCCGTCAAATGCAGGATGGTCTTTGTCAATGCCGCTATCAATCACTGCCACACGAACGCCACTACCATCAAGCTTGGCTAGTCGCAATTTTTCAGCTCCATGCATTATAGCTCCAGGTGGCAACCTGTTTGAGGAGTCCACGGCCAATCCTGCACTTCTTGTAACATAAGGTCTCTGCAATTTATATGGCTCTGGCTTGGCTCCACCGCAGCTTCTACCTCGTCGACGCCGACAACAATAGCATAACACAACCGTCAGGACCAACGACACAGCCACCCCGACGGCGACTCCGATTGTCTGCTGTTCTGTCCAGTCTTGTGGGTTTGTTGTCAGTACATCTTTCACGGAATCTGCATCCTCTGAGAGTTTTTCCATGAGAGAACCATCCTCCGTAGTGGTTGAAATTTCAGTCGTTTCTGTTTCATTCATATTCATGGTGCGACCGAGCTGTTCATTATCATGTTATCATTATCATTATCATAGATTATCATCATTGTTCGCCGCAATGTTTCCTCAAAAAATCTTCAGCTAACTTAGCCATGTAATTTAGGAAGCCTTCGCGTGGCTCAACGCTCGTCCCGTTTCATCGATTCCCGATTGCTAAACTGCACGTACAGTGCAGTTTAGCAATCGGGAATATGCTTAAACGAGACTAAGGAACAAGAGGGAGTAGCGGCGCGCGCGCTGTATGTAGAATTTGTACTGAATAAAACGCCGGCCGATCCTGCAAAAGTAAATTGGGCTTGTATCGGCGATGCACACTATGGGCCTCAACTATTTTGTATGATGAATCGCACAATCAACCCGAGGTATAACCTGTAGGACTACTTTAGCCTAATTTACAGACCAACCACTACAAAGCTATGTACCGGTGTTCAGCTGATCGCGAGGGAGCTCCGCGCGCCAACACTGTTTAAAACCTCTCTAATATGTAGCCCGCCGTGAAGATTTCTTCGCCTGATCGCGCACCATCGCACATCGCGAGAAATATCTAGACGCGATCGACGGCGACGATGGCGATGGTGTCATAAAAATAAACCCAACACCAACATACAACACCATCCATCCACAGCCACACACAGCATGAGACAAATAATCTCTACTCGCCTAGTCCAATAATCAAGACCAGCAGCGATCCTCTCTAACCATAATACTACCATGCCGAAAGCCATCATTCCCGGCAAAAATGGCGGAACCGCCACAGCCGCCACAAACGAAGCCGCCGCCGCCGCTGCCGCCGCTCGCGCCGAGGTATTCAATGCCCTCCACCAAGAAATGGCACTCGCCGACTACCCCACGGGTAAGTCGGGGCATAAAGTTCGACGCGTACCTCGGAGTCAATTGCCGCAACGTGAGGCCAAGCGAAAGGAGATGGAGGAGGTGGATATGATGGAGATGGCGATTGAGGCTGATGATGACGACGAGGAGGAGGAGGGTGTTACTGCTGCTGCTACTGCTGTTGGCGGTGAAGGGAAGAAAAAGAGGAAGCGATTGCGTGGTTCCAAGGCTGCGTTTGGTGATGATGTGTTGAATAGCATGCCGCTAGGATATAATGCAAAGAGAAAAGAAAGTAAAGGAAAAGGAGAGCCTCCTGAAAAAAATGAAGACAAGGCGGATAAAAATAGTGCAGTGAAGAAAAATGAAAGAAAGGAGATGCTGCAGGAAGTTGCAGCATTGGGTATTGACCTAAATCCTGATGAAGTTGGAAAAATAGATGAATTTGAAGAAGTAGTTGAAGAATATGAATTGTGTGATGATGAAAGAGAATACGACGAGGATGGATCAGGCAAAGAAGATGTTTCAGGTAGTGAACTCGAAGAAAGTGGGGATGAACAGGATGAAAAGGGAAACGAACAGACAAAGTCTCCAAATAACTCGCCTAAAAAACCCAAACCCCCCAAAAGCAAGCGGTTAATGCATCGCCTTCGTGAATTCACCTCCCAACGTTTGGCAGATAAACACGGTGAAGCCATCGGAGCTCATATCATGGGAATGTCGGAAACAGCAGTGCAGAAATTACGAGAGGTGGCAAAAGCAGCCCCTGGCGCACCACAGGTCTATTCGAGTCTTGGAATGGTGTTCGAAAGCATGCTCTCTGAAATAGAAGGGGGGAAGAACGGAAAGCATAATAAGGCAAGGGCAGAGCTCTCTCCGATGAAACTTCTCCAACGTCGTTTGGAGCTGGCCCAGAAAGCGTATGCGTCGTATCACATTGCAGCACTTCTTTGTAAGCGAGATTATGTTTTGTGGGAGCGGTCTGGTGATGCTTCGATCAAGACTGCGCAGATATATTCGGAAATCATTCAACACATGAAGAATCACAAAATTACAGACAAGGATGTCATCGAAGCAGCTTTCTCAACGGAAGAGACCACGACGCACAAAGGGTTTGACCCATTTGCTGGTCCAGAAAGATGGCGCTCTGATCGTAAATTATGGATGGAACATGCACTTTCAGCGTACCAGTCTTCGGATGCTCTTCGACCTCCGGGGTTTGATATTCCCTGTAAACTGGCACAGGTGCACATAAGCCTTGGGAGCTATATTGACGCATTATCAATTTTGACTGATTTGAGAAACAGCGCTGCTAAGACGACCGAAAAATCTTTGTGTGGCGAGAATGATGCAGGTAAAGTCATGAAGCGTTCAGAGATGGAAGGATCTTATCCTTGTTGGCTCCTTTACGCAGATCTCATGATGAAAATTGGCTATGAATGTCAACAATGGATTGATGGGAATGCAAGAAAACAAAATTACATGTTTAAGAGATGGCTTCGGAAGAATGCGAAAGGCTTTGACTGGAAGGAGCGAAGACTTCAAGCACTGTGTCTGGCACTGGAAGCTGCAGCTGGGTCAGCATCATGTACCAAGCTGGTCAAATGGATGAGGGAGCGTGTAGATAAATATCTTGATAAAGAAGAGAATGAAGGTACTGGAATTGAGAAGGATGATGGTGACAACGCTGCAGATGGTGATGCAGAAGAAGGGGCAAAGGAAAATGATTCCACCAACAAAGACGAAGCCGTCGCAACAAAATCGATGTATGAGGAGAAAAGAGAGAAACTTCTCAATATGAACAGAGTGGAGTTGCAAAAGTTTGATCGGATGACAAATGAAATGAATCTTGTTGCAGGATCTCACATCTTCAAAAACAGAATTGCTGCTCGTGCAGCTTTGCTCGAGAAACAGAGAGCTGCCATGAAGGAACTGGCAATGAGCAAATATGCTGAAGAGCAGCAGAGTGATAGTACTAATCTGGAAGCTACTACAAATGAGCAACTGGATCTCTTGGTAAATGAAGTTTCTCCAATGCCCTTACCTCTTCAGGGGTCTTGCGCCACTATCTTTGATATTGCTGTAATGCTGCTACGACAATGTGTTCAAATGAAGCTGTTCGATGGAGGCTTACTCGCAGTTCAATCAGTTTTGGATTATCTGGATGAAAGGACGGCTCGGCAAGAAAAGAAAAGGGAGGCACAGAAAAAGAATGAGATGCTACAAAATACAGGACAATTAGTTCAACCTGGCTTCGAATATGATAAGGTGAGTCAAACCAACGCAGTCAAACCAACGCAATTGCTGGTGTTTTCAATTATTGCATAGCTCAAGTTTCATGTATCTGCCTTGTTCTTGATTTTGACTCAGATAAACTTTGAGTCAGACGAGAGCGACGAAGAATGCCTCGGCGAGTATATTTCTGATGATGAAGATCTTGAAGAACCTGGGGTTTTGCAGTCAATGAAAAGTGGGATGCTTCCAGTGGACATTAAGGCAATGCATGCAGTTTGTCTGTTAGGTGTTGGAGGTCAAGACTACGTTGCTCTTAACTACGTGGAGCAAAGTATCCTGTCAGATGAATTGGATTTATTTGGCAATGATTCTATCAATCAGGACGCCAGCAAAGCTGGTGATCCTCATTGGTTGTCCTTCTCAAATTATTTCAATGCTCCTGTCAACAAGTCTTCTTTGCTTGCTTCTGTAGCAGATCTGGTAACAGAAAATGCGAAGGATCAATCTCGGTCATATCGCGTGTTGAAAATGTTCAGAAAGCATTTGCATGGTATAGACAGTAATCATGGAAGAAATCAGGGACTTGACGAAGCTCTCACAAGCCCAAAGACAATGGACAGGACCCACACCTTGAAAATACTTCTTGCAGCATTAAAACTGATGATCGGTTGTGCCAGAATGGATCTTACCGTTTTGGGTGGTGGTAGAGGAGAAGTCAAAACTGTTGAAAAGGCTGTGACTAACTCTATACACGCGCTTATGATGATGTTGCGTTTACAGCATATACTCTGGTCCCCGCGTCACTCAGACTGGTCATTACCTCAATCATCGTTGGACGTAAGTGTGCATCGGTGAAGTTTGTTTTGCGTTTGTTTTTTTTCCTTTTCGCCCTTTTCTCATCTTACCTCTCCTTTTTTAACATGTCAACTTGTATGATCTTTAGATGGTGTCTATTTTGTCTCAGGCGGTATCAGTTCTAGTACAGGCTGCATCCTCGAGTGAAGACAAAAGTCTTCTAGCCTCAGTTCAAGTTGGATCTATGAAAGCGCGGCACCTTGTATCAACCATCTGTCATGCAGACAGCGCACCCGCGAAGCCCTCAACTTACTCTAATGTTGGAACATGGCGATCTTTTCCGCTTCCATGCTCCTGGCAGAATAGCTTTCATGAAAAGATATCGTTGAGGGCCTACAATCTGTGCGTTGCTTGCTGTGTTTCATCATTTTCCGGGTGGGAGCCTAGTGAGTTCAATTTGGACCAACTACGTTCCACTGATGTAAATTTCTTTGGAGTCACGTTGGAAGGTCCCTGTGTTGCTGGTAAGTTGTTTCATAGAATTTGTTGCTGGAAGTTTACATTAGCTTTGGCTCATATGATTGTGTGAACTTCTGTCCCAGGTTTTTTGCCCAATCATATAGCCTCCGCCGTTGCTGAACAATGGAAATACATACAAGGAATCCTTCCAGATTTGGAGGTTCTCCCGTTTCAGTTGCATCTTGATGAGCGAAAAAAAAAGAGTTGGTATGGAAAAGTCATGAAGAACCTTGATAAACAAAGGATTGAACTTAAGAAAGTATCGTCGTATGGAGAGGAGGATGGTGTCAACGCTCTTCTCTCATTTTCAACACTCTGTCTAATTGCAGCTGAGGAAAGCGAAGATGACGTGAAAGATGAATACGTCAAACTTGCCATGAGTGTTCTTTTGCCTTTGGTAAGAATTACTCAACAAGTGTTGTACCTATGCATATTCTACTTCTGCTTCAAATGCACTGATTTTCTCTTCTTTCTTATATTGAATCCTAGACCCAATTTAGTATTGATAGGCAGGTCTGGCAGTCAGCAATAGGCACAGCGGTCATTAGTTGCCGAAACGAATCTAAGATAGATTATTACTTGGATGAAAATTCTCAATGGTTAGGTCCTACCAAAACAGAAGAAGGACGAATGCAAAATGCAAGGCCTCCGCGATCGTCAAAGCCCTCTAAACGAAGGTCGGACCGGAAGCGTCCTCAGCCTACGAATGTCATACCAGTTCCAACTTCTGTCTTGATGGAAAAATGGACAGCAAATAATGCATTTGTAGAATGCAGAGCTGCGTCAGAAAATGCTCAACTTTCCATGAAGAAGGTAGAAGAGGCTATGAAGAATCTACGTAAATCCTGTACACTAAATACTCTTGAACGAGCAAGCATTGATGTCGCGGTAGCATTGATTGCTGTGGCAACCTATGATGAGTGTAACAACCCTTTTATTTGTCTGCAGCAAGCTGCCATGTTTGCAGCCGTGGGGTCTAAACGAGGCAACAATGACGAGGCATTCAAAAGATTTCTTCCACTGAAGAATAAATGCACCCCTTTGGAAGCATTGAACATCCTTGGCCGGGCCGACTGCCTTAGAGCGATTCATTTTTTGCATGAGGCGCAATATCTCTGTACCTGGGTTGCTTCAGTATGCCGATCCCACCGTGATCAGAAGCAGGAAAATCTGCCCTGGAATTCCCGTTGGATGGTAATCGGAGTTATCCTTTACATGGTTTCTGGAACTATAGATGAAACTGGCGAATCCCTTTCTCAAGACGATTCAGACGCTGGGGCATTGCGGAAGTGGGAGGATAATGCGAAACAGGAAGTCAGCCATGGCGAAGTTGACGCTCTCGCTCTTGTGAAATCGAATCCCGCCTATATTCCTCACCCCAGGGAAGAGACAGATAGCAATGCATCTGATGAAGAAGAAAATATGCTGGTGGAGGATGAAGGTCCCGATAACGATGGACCATTGCCATTGCCATTTCTTGGTGATGGAATGAATCACCAATTCGATGACCATCATGAGCTTGAAGGTCCTGAGAACGAAGGACCATTGCCATTGCCATTTCTTGGTGATCAATGTGACGATGACCATCATAATGAGCTCGATCAAATGCCGTTGCCATCTCTCGGCAATCAAGGTCAAATGAATGGAATAGCTCACCAATCTGGGCATCATAAAGAGCTCAATGTCTCGAACGCTGAACAACTGATAATGCCATTTCTTGGTAATCCCGGTGCAATGAATGGAACGACTCACCAATCTGGACATCACAATGATCTTAATGGCTTAAACGGCGAACAACAATTCTTTGAGCACCCTCTGATGGTACCAGAAATTCTGGGTGTTCAAAATATGGGACAAGGAGATGATTATGACCCATTTGGTGGAGTTGAGGAGGGGGGGATTTAGGACTATCGATCGATAAATTGTTAACTTCGATATGCATAACAGAATATTATTACATAGAACATACTCGACTACTGATCAATCAACATTTTATGATCTACTCGTACGATATCCAGAGGTGAACCAGTGACATTCCGTTTGGTGGAGTTGAGTAAGTCGGATGCTAGAGACTATTGATCAATAAATTGTTTACTTCTATGTACTCAACATAATATTACATGGAGTATACATGGCTACTGATCAGTCAACATTTTATGATCTACTCATGTCCAGGTGCACCAGCAGTGACAATCTATTCGGTGAAGTTGATGAGGTGGGAATCTTCATAACAGAATATTATTATTGATCAATCAACATTTTATGATCTACTCGTATCCAGGTGCACCGGCAGTGACGTAAGAAGAGCGCCCATCAGTACTTATCCACATTGTCTTATCAGTACGAGAATTGTAGTGTGCTGCATAACCACTCCTTGTGTTCTTCACTTCGGCAATAATTTCTTCTGCCAAGACATTATCATCAAAGACAACAGTTGCCACTTCCTCAACCTGCGGAGATGATGGAGCAGCAGGCTCTGCAGCGACAGGTGCAGCTTCACCACTACTCGACAAAATCCCTTCGCCAATCAAGCTTGCAACCCAGTCCTTAACTCGGTCTTCCGACAGCTCTTCTTCATTCACCGCATCCAATAGCAAACCACAGAACGAGTCTCCACGAATGGACTTGGAGTCCTGGTGCTGGTAACCTTCGGTGCTAGTGTATCCAATCATTTTGCAACCAAGACTATCGAACACGTCGTGAAGTTCACCAGTGGCATCAGCGAAATTCTCGCCATAACTGATACTATCACCAAGACCGAACACGGCCACCTTCTTGCCAGCAATTTTAAGCGCCTATTACGTACGACGTATGACAAAATAATGGCACAAAATATATCTGAGCATCAAATCAATTACGTTCAAAATAATAACCCATGAGATGATCTTCATACCTCCATTTCCGAATAGTAAATCTCATCCCAGCCAGTGCCAGAACGTTCCGTGTCCGCTCCTACATTTTCAGAATAATTGATAATTGATGGTTGATTGAGCGACGCCAGCAGACAGCGACGGATAGATATTTGTCACCAAAGATAACATACAACTCACCTGTATTCCAAGTGGGCGTTCCAACAACCAAACTATCAAATTTTGCGAACTCCGAAGCAACCGATCCCTGTACTTCATCAATATCAATGGGTTCCGATGCAGCTTCACCGAACTCAGCGGAGATGAGATCAGCTGCTTCTTCGGTGGAGCCTGTGCTTGTTCCGAAAAAGACGCCGATTGATGGCGATGCCATGGACAAGGAGGTTGTTTTGGTGGGACGGGCAGGGTTGGTTACGAATGCATGGCTGCCGTTGGGGGTGGCGATGACGGCCAGGGTGGTGATGGCGGTGCTCCAGCGGGATATCATAGTGAACATAATCTTTGGTAGGGCTGATAGCTTTGAAGAGTGATCTTTTGACGAAGCGAATACGGTGGATCGAGTGGAAATGAATTTGTGTGGAAATGAAAGGAGAACAAATCCGCGGCATGCGGCAGGCACAAACGATCAAGATGGCAGATTGATGGTTGGCAGGAGGTCGAAAATCGGACCCCGGAAGATCCAATATTGATTCCCACGTGTAAATATCCTTTGTGTCCTTTTTCCACCATTTTGTGGTGCGAGCAGGTTGCGAGAGCAAGAAGCGACAGGAGATGACGCGCTCAAAATACAACGATCACTCATTTTTTGTGTGTCCACCATGACGCTGCACCTCCGATCAGCTCTGCTAGCTTCCCTCATGGCATCTTCAAAAGCATTCAGCATGCCATCGCCCAGCATCATCGACGCTCATTTGCACGTCTGGGCCACCGCCGAAGAGGCCTCGTCGAAATTATTTCCCTACGCCGGTCCAGAACAAACCCCTCCGCCACAATTGCAAAATGTCGCATCGCCAGAGGAACTACTCAAACAAATGAATGACGCAGGTGTGGATGGAGCACTTATTGTTCAGCCGATCAATCATAAATTTGACCATTCCTATGTTGCGAATGCCTGTAAGAAGTATCCTGATAAGTTCAAGGGTATGATATTGCATGATCCCTCCCTCTCTTCTGAATTGGCAGTGGAACGTCTAGAAGAGCTAGTATTGTCGGGATTTGTGGGTGTCAGATTCAACCCCTACCTGTGGCCAGAGGGTGAATTAATGTCAGATGAGGGTTGTGGATTGGCAGTATACAAACGATGTGGGGAAATGAAGGTCCCAGTGGGTGTCATGTGTTTCAAGGGGTTGGGGTTGCATATGGATGATATTACATCATTGATATCCAAATCTCCCGAGACTGTGCTGATATTAGACCATTTGGGATTTTGTGCTTTGAATGAGGAAGGTGATGAGGCGTTTGAGCAATTATTGAGTTTGGCAAAGCATCCAAATGTGTATGTCAAAGTCTCGGCATTGTTTCGTAATACAGGGGATGTTGACTCGTTTCCATACGACAAAGTAAAAAGTAAGAGATTTGATCCATTGATGGATGCGTTTGGAGCTGAGAGACTGATGGTGGGCTCAGATTTCCCATTTGTATTAGAAACTGAAGGTTCCTATGGTGGTGCCATCAACACTGTCAAGTCTTGGGTTCCAGAAGGGAGTGATGTTATGGGTGGAACGGCAGAGCGCTTGTTTGGAAGCTGGAAATCATGAAGCCACAGATCACTTTACCAAGAGCCTAAAAATCTAGCTGTTAGTTTATTCATCCAGACCAATAAGACAACTCCTGGTACTAAAGAGATGTTACACTATCTTGCCCATTTCACCCCAAATATCTTTCATTGATTTCTCTTCATAAGTCAAACGATCACTCCTCTTCTCATTTGCAATTCGCGCGACCATGCGTACAGCAGCGAGATTGAAGCCAACGGTATCTCGAATTTCAGTTGTTCTCTTCCGAACCAAAGTTTGTAGCTCGCGCAATGGAGTCATCATGGTGCGATTGGCAACAATCTGAGCCTGGTGGGCCTTGATCAGAAACACTGAAATTTTAGCACACAGCTCCACTCCCTTGTGGCGCTGAAGGTTTACAATGAGATAATGCATCAGCCTTTCCACGTGATTCAGGGGCAGAACAAGCAACGACTGCTCCAGGTCAACACTCTTTACAGATCGAAGAATCCACAACACGTAAGATGGAGGGTCCATTCCAAAAAGCATGGGGTTTGGTGCTCGCTTATTGTCCCCGCCTTTTTCTTCCTGGAGCTTTCTATAGGTGGAAATTTCTTTCGACTCTTTGTCTGCAGTCTCAAGGGCCTCCAGAATACGGTCACCGGATGATACACTGAGAACGCTTTGCTTTACCGCTGCCTCACTCTGAGGCTTTTCATTGTCATCCTCGTCGGCATCCAAACCCTCTTCTCCATCTTTTTGAGCCCTCATCAACGCATCTGATGTAGTTTCATCCCTCCTAGAACCACCAACCTTGTCAAACATTTCTTCCAGTTCTCGCTCCCTTTCTTCATCAAGGAAGACAATGTCCTTGGTGCGTTCCCAGACTCGGACCTGTCGATCCATTCCTCCGCTTAGAACGAAGCCGCCATTGCTGCTCACTGCAAGGCAGTTCACTTCAGAAGCATGGCCTCTCATCAACAGAACTTGTACAAATCGATCTGCGTCCCAGTAGCGAACTGTTCTGTCCTTTGAACAGGTGAAAAAGTAGTGGGTCTTCTTCACAAATCGCAAGTCGGTAATAGAATCTTCGTGGCCATACATGGTCCGGTGCGTGTCACCAAAATCTAGTCCCCAAATCTTAATCGACTTATCTGCACCTCCAGAAGCCAAAATGGTATCATCAAAACTGGAATCAAACGCAAGCACGGGAAGTTTGTGCCCATAAAGACTCAGGAAGAACTTGAGTGAATCGTCAAAGAACACTTTGATAGTAGAGTCAAGACTGGCAACAAATAGTAGCTTTTTTTCGGGATCAGTAGAATGAGAAAATCTAACGCACATAACATCATCTGACATTTGCAATGTGCGGGAATGGTGCACCATAGGATGGCGGGAATCGTCGCCCTCTTGACTTTCGATGGCCCAGTATTTCACAAGCTTATCTGCAGATCCAGTGACTAACGACATTTCATGTTTGCCACGAGCAGGATACAGATCCAGCGACCATATTGCACCATCGTGTGCATTCTCTTCTGTGTAGACAATATCTCCTGATGCAACATCCATCAAGAGCAAATGGCCTTCCCTTGTACCAAGAACCACATGTGTATTCCCTGGTAAGAATGCAGAACACAGGCAGTAATACGAAGCACCCTTTGATCCACTAGGTGCTGCAGTCAGAGAACGCAAGCATGATCGATTCTCTACGTTCCAAATCTTCACCACGCTCTTTGAGATGGTGCATGCCATGGCATCCTCAGAAGAAAGCGACACCGATCGAATACCAGTAGGGTGGCCATACATGTCCAAAGAAGACATCTTTTCCGCTGTCACGGGAGCACCCGGGGCCTTTTTGGAAGGCTTTGGGAGGGAGTGAACCTCCAAGGCATTCGTCGCCAAGGCTACCACTACACGGATACCGCCCCCACGTTCTTGGAATGGCGCAAAGGCAAACCCGCGGATTTTATGGGCTGCTCGAATTGTGCCGCGGAACTCAAATTCATCCATGGCTTTGATCGCCTCCGGTGGTGATTCTAGGAGAGATCCTTCTTTAGCCTCATTGTCTTGTTCGTCTTCCGATTCGGGATCGTCCAACATACCACGTTTTTTCGTGGCGCCCTTGTCGGGAGCAGCTGCCGCCAGGTTTTGCTTCTCTCTGCGTCGTCGTAATCTACGTCGGCGTTTCTTTTGAACTTCTACTTCTGACCGTACAGCGTATATCTCAATCACTCTGTCATTAGAACGACATATGCCTACATATCGCCCACTGGGATGGAAGTGAATGGATGCAATACCTTCGTTGTTGGATGTTGTCATGTTAAGGGTGGCAGGTGGCTGTAACGAGCCAATGTATCGGAATACTGCATCTTCATCATCGGCCGGCTTGCCATCAGTTGTTGCTTCATTGGAATCATTGGCCTCTGTATTCTTTGAATCAGAATCCAGCTTGAGATCTTCCACAGTCCACACTCTGACTTGTCCATCCGCACACCCAGTAACGAGCCTCCATTTTCCCTTCCCTCCGTTCTCACTGTCGCCTCCAGCACTCCCACCTGGAGGTCTCAGAATCGAACAATCCAAACAACCGACACTTCCCCTATGACCTGTCAAAGTCTGCACACAACACTGACCATTCAAGTCCCAAACTTTGACCAATCCATCGGATCCCGAAGTCACCAATCCATCCACACCACTCATATCCGTGCCCGATGGACGAATGAACGTAATGCCCGTCACCGGACCCCGATGACCCAACAAACGAAACAATCCAGTCTCCGCAATCACATCCCATAAAATAACAACCCCATCAGCACCTCCACTCGCCAAACGTCCCACACTACCACTATTTTTATCAAACACAACCATTTGTACCGGCGAGTTTCCATGTCCATTCAAGACCAAAGGTTCCTTGCATGCAAACTCGTCATTATTTCCCAAGAAATTACTGTTCCCCCCCAGCAAGGAATGGACTAGTCCATTCCTCTCGGCGTCATCGCTCCCTGTGAAGGAAGTGAATCGTGCCATTTCCTTGGTATCAAGTGAGAAGACGCGTACGGATCCGTCTACCCAACCGGTGGCCACCTTGACGTCTCCCTTAGCATTATTGTCGTCATCGCATTCACTGCTCACGTCGAGACATACAATTTGGCTTGAGTTTAATGACCGTCCCGTGCCTACGCCTCCACTCAGCAACTCCCGATGGGCGATTTTCAATAATGGCTCGCCTCGTCGTAAATCATATCCAACCAGTTGTGACCCAGCAAGTGAAAGGAGAGGACAGTTCAGATTACTTTCATTTCTGTTTGCGTTGTTGTTATTGTTGTTGGAAGATGAACCAAGAAATGCCAGTATGGAAGATGAATGGGGCACCGATGGCGTCGAACCGGAGGAACATGTGAGGGAGAATGCGTCGGCACATTCGTATCGGAGGTATGTGTGTTGCATATTGACTGTGATCTGGTCTGGTTAGCCGAGCTAAACGCACTTGACCAATGTTATGTAATAGAAGTATCTGGTTGTTGCTTAGAAACTGTTCCGCAGCGATACTATGGCTATGCCTTATTGTCTGATGCCGAGACAGCGGAGGATGAGGACGGAAGACGATGCTTTGTTTGATAGAAGAGAGTGAGAAAGGTCGGTGAGGTGCTATGGACTGAACTGTGAAGAGTGACAAGATGAATGGAGCTGAGATTATTACTGATTCCGACGCAGCCAATCATTTCCCGCCACCAGGGGCAGTCCCCCCCCCGCCCAGCACCAGCACCTTTCTAGAGTGGTCTTAGGTCTTACTTATCTACAACCTACGATACAACCACCTACAACCACTACCATATGATGTTTACATGTACTGCCTGCTACCAATCTGATTCTTCTGTCTGTTTGCTGTGTTAAATGATCAGCTGTAAAATAATCACAGTGTTCCGATCTTCATAGCATTAAGCTCTTTCCACTTCATCGCATCACATATGAATATGAGCGTGTGCCGTGGGTGCATCAGCATCAGTCGCCGAGATTGGTGTATCTGCGATCGCATCGTAGACTGTTCTATGATAACCAGGTCAAACTCGAAGATTTGAAGTCTTCGTTGGGTGACACTGCATCAGACTGTACATTGTCAGCTCCATCAGTTCAACTCCGATAATATTATCATTTGGCCAGATACTAGGTCTGATCTTTGTTGACGTTAGCTCTAAGTCTAAGTCAGTTTAGCGGAACAGCTTCTTCAAGGCAAACGAGAACTAATATTCTTATCATTATCAAAATATTATGGATGCCAACTGACTAGGATACTATGAAAATGCTGAGTGGTCCTTCTCCATTAAATCCTGCAAACAGTAGTAATGCACATCAATCTTTACGAATCGTCCTGTCTTTCTTGAAGTCAAAGATGATGATGATGATGAATAAGCTTGGGACAAATAATATTGTGTAGGTACATGGAAGGAGTCACCCAAAAAAACAATGCACTGGCTAATCACAGTCACAGTTTGACACACGCCACCAGACACAAACGGCCAGAAACAAGTTGTTAAACACAAAGCCACACATGGTTTGATCACACTGCATGCATGCAAATGCAAAAAAGCGCAAAACTAAATCTCAGCAGTGCAGAAAAGGTAGGGGTAGGGTTGATCGTGTAGACTATTGGCAACACAGCATCCATAATATTACGCCTGCTTGTATATTTGTAATAAGAAGTGTGACGATTGAAGTCTCGTGTGGGCCCAAAACTTGTTTCACTTGTTTTGTGTTCTTGCACCAATTGAAATGTGATGCTTTTGACCAATTCAGCTATCACATGGGTGATGGATTAGTTGTGGTTTAAGGGTATTAGCATGTGTTATGAGCATTTAATTTAACAAAAATAGGGCTCAAACTTCCGTCACGCATTTTTGTCGGGAGAAGCTTGACCAACTTAGCTATTAACACGTGTGATAGCTTTGTTTGTTAAGCTCCTTCCGAGAGCTTGTTTAGTTGCAAGTGCACTTGCACACACTTGCACCTGCACTTGTACTGAGTGATGTTCTTTATAGTGATACTCAATCTTTTCAGACTCCTAATTGAGATCATACAGGGGCTGCAAGCTTTGAGTTATGTGTCCTCTTTCCAGTTGTTGTAATTACAAATTGTGACCAAGAGACAAAGAATCTTGTCAAAGGGGGAAACAAGCTTTGCCGGGTTGATCTATGACTCTCATTTGCGTTGAATGATGAGTCAGATCCTGACAGAGCCACCCGGTGAGGATGCCGAGAAAAAGTGTGTGGTCTGTGACGGTGACACACCAAACTCATGTGTTGGATTCTTCATCGTGTACCAGCATATTATAGCTATGCCGCATAGTAGACTGAGTTCTTGGCGAACGTTGAAAATGGAGCCTACAGAGTTATTGTGACGGGTAGACCACTTGAGTAAAAGCTATGCTGTATGTCTGCCCCAAGTGCCTGCCTTGGCCAACCATGCCAAACCCACCCCACAGCCCCCCCGGCATTGCCCCACTCCAGTCCTTTCGTAGACGATAACAGGTATCTCTCAGGTTGTGAATTTGTTCGTTTGGGTAGCAATAGCCCAATGGACTGAGATCAACTGTTTTTCTGCCTCACTTCTATTATCCATCTAATATTCCTTAGGGGTTGATTAGTTCCTGACATTTCTCATGTTTTTTAAGCAATCCAGAGCACAAATATTTCCATCTTCACGCTAGCCATCCTGTTTGAGATTTTTTTGATCACTATGCGATGGCCATCTTTTATAAAAAATAATTGAATTTGATTTTGCACGTTCATGGATCTAAAATGCACGGACAAGTGGTGCAGAACTTATTTAGTAAAGGCCTATTTGCCTGTTTACTTCGAGGTTAAAAATAAAATAATTAACAGTACTCCGGGTATGGGCTCCAGCTGGAGCCCATTTTTTACTAGCACGAAGCTAGTAAAAAATG
>JAZGVS010000115.1:0-21251 GCA_037356235.1 Bacterosira constricta
TTTAAAATTCTAAAATGATAATTAATTAGAGAAAAGTGAAAATAGCGGGATCGCCGGAGCGTAAAATTATCCCCCCCCACCCCCGCCATAGTAGATCATAACAAAACCCAAACCACCCTCGCTCCCGCCCCCCTCGTAGACCTCATTATTATTTATTGGATAGAATCGTTCAACAAGATGGCTACGAAACAGACCTTGCCGCAATGTGTTGAGAGCACTGAAGTCGAGAACGCATCCCCTTCTTCTACGTCGTCGTCAATCGCTGAGGGCATCGTCGCAGGCATTCCGATCGTTGAGGGCAATGCATACGAGCCAATAGTTGAGAGCATGCCGCCTGACATCGCGAGTGCGCCAGCGCCAACGCCAACGCTGACGGAACCAACCGATGCCAATACCAGCCCCAGCGAGGGTGGACCTGACGTACAACCCTCCCCACCCTCCTCCGTGCCGATAATTACTGATGAGTCTACATTTGCTGACTACCATTTATTGAATACAGCCGTCCAAAGAGTTATGACGCGCTGTCGTATGAAGCAGTCTAATTTGGTCCGGAAGACCGCCGGAAATTTCACTAAAGCAGAAGCCAGTGGCGCCTTCCAGGGCAAAGAAATGTATGATCCTGGAAACAACAGAAAACCACATCCATTCCCAAAGAGAGGCAGCTTCAATTGCAATTTTAAAAATGGGGATGGTACAGTTTGTCCATTCTACATCCCATTCTCATTTTACCTGCGTCAAACTTGTTATATTATTTCAAGCAACAAGACCAAGGGGCTAAATCTGACGCACAGCCACAACGCCAAAGGAAGTGCCACAGACAAGTCCCAGTCGGCGACGACACCTGCCGCTGCCACTGATACCAGTGATGCCGCTGTCGAAAATTCCGCCTCCAAACAAACAATAACAACAACTGCATTATCGCCCAAAGATCCTCCCGCAAGGTCGGAGCCACGAGGGAATCCGGCTAGCAAAGAACAAATCGCCGTATCTCCTGACGTAGAAAATAAAGACCAAGTAGAAACAGCGAACGCAAACAAAGAACCTCCTGCAATGAGTTCAGATACACAGGTGAATCTGGGCTACAAGAAACCAGAATCAGATACACAAGTGGATCAGGGCTACAAGAAACTCGCCGTATCTCCTGGTAGAGTTGGTGTCACGCTTCATTTCGTGGGAGAGCGTGGTGCAGTGATTAGTAGAATTGATCCTGCTTGTACATTCCGAGACCAAATTAAGGTCGGGGATCGTATCGTTACCATCGATGGACAGAATATCACAAAAGCTAATTTACATGTAGGAATAGAAAGGGCGCGCATTTTTGGTATCGTTCCCAGTGCAATACCAGCTGCCACACCACAGCCACAACGAACCTTAGACTCAGCGGGAACTGCTGCTGATACTGATAGCTCTGCCAAAAATTCTGCGCACAAACAAACAAAAACAACAACCATATCATCAAAAACAACTCCTTCGGGTTCAGAGCTACAGGGCTACATGGAACTTGCTGTATCTCCTGGCAGAATTGGTATTATTCTCAATTTCGTTGACGGGGAGCGTGGTGCCACGATTGATCATATTGATCCGGCGTGTACGTTTCGGGACCAAATTAAGGTCGGGGACCGTATTGTTAGCATTGATGGACGGAATTTTACCATAAGTGATATGCAAGAAGGAACAGAAAGGGACCGCATTTTTGGTATTGTTCCCAGTGAAGTATCATCAACCACAGCAAAACCACCTTCTAGTGCTGCCTCTCATCATGCCGTGGCAACCTCCTCCATCAATGAAAGCAAATGTGCAACAGACGATGGTAAAAAAATAAGTAAAGAATCGACACCAAAACGCAAGCGCGGAACAGAGGATGATATATTGTTAAGAGAAGAATCGACACGAAAGCAAATAAAAATCTTTCGAGACACCATTCCACATTTGCGAGCGCCTGGGAATCCAGTCAACCGCCAACAGGAACTCCAACTCGCTGCATTTAAAGCCATACAGAATGATCATCGTTTCGCTGCCCAACAGATGGATCCGATTGATGTGTTTAACGCAGCACAAAATGCCATACGCATAGCTGCCCAGCACAAGGATATGGATGAAAAAAGAGAGTTCGAGTTATGGCTGAAGAGTTGGAAAAAGTTTGAAAAGGATTTGACACACTATTGCGAGGAACGGCATGCCGATGGCTGGGAGCAAAGATATCGAGAGCTAGTCCGCTACAAAGAGAACAACCAAGATAACTGCAATAATGTCCCACTTGACTATAGAGATCCTGATGATCTCACGCTAGGTGAGTGGACGGAGAAACAGAGGGATTTGTACAGTGAGGGGAAACTGGATGAAGAACGGGTGGAAAAACTTCGGCTTAAAGGATTTGATTTTGAGTGCACAACCTCTCCCGATTCATTCACTGGGGATGAGCATTGGGATGGAAAATTGAAAGAGTTGGTAAGTTGTGACGAAGTGGGTTATCATTTCTTTTGGCAGGTGGGTTGTCATTTCTTTTGGTAGATGGGTCTGACAATAAAAAAACACTTTCGTGAAACACGCAAATCAGATTGAATTCAAGAAGAAATTCTTAAATACAGATGTCCCCATCACCTATCCAAGTGGAGAAACGTTAGGACAATGGGTTCACAAACAGCGAGAACTTTACAATGAAGATAGACTTGACGAAGATCGGCATATTATCCTAGAACAAAAGGGATTCTTATTTGAACCTGGGACTAATGTTAGGAATACTATCATCAATGAATATTGGAAACGAAACTACAAAGAGCTCGTACAATTCAAACGTGATCACGGGCATTTAGATGTAAGAATATTCTGTCTTATGAATTGAAATCTGTGCATCAAACAAAAGTTCTAACAAATGAAGGCATTTCTCACCCTCTGTTTTCCTCAGGTGCCTCCTCGATACAGAGCCAGTAAACTTTCAGCCTACTTAGACGTGTGGATAGGAACACAGAAGACGAAGTTCAAACAAAATCAGCTCGGAAGAAAACACCTCAAAATGTTGGAAGAGCTTGGTCTTGACCTCGCGGCCAGAAAGAAGCATACTGGGAGCATGAGTGGGGACCGTTTTGAACAGTGGGACAATACTTATAACAGTCTTCTCGCTTACAGGTATGTTGCAATGTTGCCAAGATGCTTGCTTTCATTTTCAATAGCCTTTGTTTTGTCACTCATTCTGCTTCTGGCCTAAATCGTCAGGGAGGAACATGGACACTGCAATGTACCAAAAAGGGCTGGCCCATTAGGTGTGTGGGTCAAACTACAGCGCACAAACTTTAGGAAGGGCAAGCTGACAGAATTCAGGATCCAACGCTTGTTGATGATTGACTTCAACTTTGACCCAACGAAAAAGTTCGGAGATGAGGTTATCAGTTTACCTTCTGATAAAGACAAAATCTTCAATTCTCCCGTGTGGTTCAGTAACTTTGACGCTCTAAAATCGTTTGTAGAAAATAACGGACACGCTGACGTGCCGTCAGGATACCACGATGAGGTCGATGGCTGTTTGCGCACATGGATTGAGACACAGAAGAGTTTCTACGAACAAGGTAATCTTCCTCTGCACCAGTTTGAAATGTTTGAAGAACTGGGAGTTGACCTTAGCAAAATATCAAACTCCCATTTTTCAATCCATGTTCGGCTACTGTTTTTTTGCCAAGATCACTCAAGAATCGCGTTGCGTTCTTGTGTTCAAACCAAAGGGAGCTTAATGGTAATCCATATGTGGCTACAAACTTTGATCCAAAATCCTTCAAGAATGTTCTGAGATAGAGTGATTTTGGAGCAAAACACCATGACATTGATTCTTTGAGGAAGTCGACCATGCCTATTTTGATATAGTCCTCTACTGATGCATCATAGTCAAGGTCGTGTCCAATATACACTGGAGTAAAATCTTGCACCCATCTATTCGTTACGTTCTCATAGAACCTGTAGAAATTTTCTATAATTTCTGACCCAAAGCCTGGCTGTACTTCGTATGAGAAATCGGACGAATATGCATTCAGTATCTGTACGAGAGAGTCGGCTGTCTCAGGGAGCTTCATGTTTGCCAGTTCACCCTTATCGAATGTCTGCATGAAAAACATCCACCATGCTTCCCAAGCAGCTTTGATTGTACCATCCTCGTCGCCATGTTTTAGATTAAAGGTGCTAAGGAAGACCCCTCTTTTGGGTGGAGTATCTTGTTGCTCCATGCTCGCTACAGTTACTCGTGGATGAGTATGAAGTCGAGAAATGAAAGCAGGGCAAGCAAGGCAACGATGCCGAAGTAACGAAAGCAATTTCTCTGACGGAACTCGAACTCTATTTTTTCAGTACATGGCAATCAATACGCATTTTTTTCGAACTCGCGACGAAGAGATTGGATGTGACAACTCAAAACTGTCGTGAGACCTGCGAATACATTTTTCATCTTACATCACGCTTGCATCATATGTCATTGAATTCAATACTATAGGTATCAATTGGTACCGAATGAGCACGAATTCTGCGACAGGCTGCACCAGACAGATGCTGCCTCCTTCGTAATAAGCAATGAATGCTATAAGTCAAGGTCTCGTGCTTGCTGCAATGCAGCATGATAACATTCATATAATGCGAATTCGTTACTATATGCATCAGTTGCTACTAAAAAAATAAATAATCAATGAATGTCATAAATCAAAGGTCTCTCCGATCCAACATAACTCTTGGCAAATCTCAATCCCTCCTCGGTAGGACTACTAAACGCTACGAACTCAAGCGGGACCATCATACCAAATATCAAATGATCCCTCGCAGCAGTGACTAATTTGGAGGCAATGCCTCGATGTCGATGAGCCTTATGTACCCATATCTGATGTATGCCCAGAAGAGCTTTGGATGGTTTCAACGAGCGGGAAATGGAGGATGGAGAATTGCACTTGTCGTTTGTATCATCATTGATGTTTTTGTTCGGGAGGAGTAGTTCATAGGCTCGTTGAATCCGCATCACCGTGAGAAGACCCACCACTCGCTTTTTGGATATGTACATGTAGCAAGTCATTGTGTCTGTCATTGTACTAGAAGAAGACGAAGGGTCATCCTCACTATTCCTACTACTCGCAAATCCAAGTTCCTTATCCACAATCATCTTCACTTCCATGACCTTTTTTCTATGCTGCTGGGCATCATCCGGCCGTACCTCCAAGATTCTATCATCCTCCTTCCCCAAAGAAGTAGTTCCAACTCTCCTCTCATTCTTCCATCCGAAACACGCCACACCCTCCTGGTACTCTTTGCATATTTTGGCATGCTGGGCATCATCTTCGTCTAATCCATGCACTCGCAGCATTCCACAAATAGTACATATGGTTTGCTTTCCGAATGAGTTTTGACCAAAGTCTAAAAATAATTGATTGGATTGTTGTTTCTGCCTTTTTATTGAGCTGTGGCTGGTTCTTTGTTTGGCTGTGATTGTTGTACTTTGATCTAGTATCTTTTTTGTTACGGAAGATTTGGTGGAGGAAGCATAATTTCTGAAAAAGTTGGCAGCAAAAGTATTTGCAGAGGGAATGCAAGCTGTAGAAGGCGTGCCCATGTTGATTTGTTCCTGAGGTTGGTTGAGCATATCTTTTGTCTCCAACAAACTCTTGGGAGTATTCATATCTTCCTTCCTTTTTGAGTCGCATTCATTTTCACAAGGATGGTCCCTCTTTCTATTATTAGACGGTTGGTTGAGCATATCTTTTGTCTCCAACAAACTCTTGGGAGTATCTATATCTTCCTTCCTTCTTGAGTCGCATTCACTCCCACAAGGCGCACCCCTCTTTCTATTATTAGCAAAATTTTCCTTTTGATCGATTGGACAATCTCTCCATGCGTCAGGTGTGGGAGGAGATGGAGGTGTTGTCATGTAAATGTCATTTGAGGGGGGCGTCTCTATTGATTTGTCGCTGTTGATTGTGCTCTCGTTTTCCCCCAAAGTACCGTGGCCCTGCTTCGAAACACGACTTCCTCCCGAGGCAGGAGAAGGAGGCGTCATTGGCTCATTTGTATCGGGTGTTGTACTACTCCTATTATTGTGCTTAAAGCTATCACCAAGAGGTGTCCCCTCGTATTCTGCAATCTTGCTGCTCGCCCGATCATTTCCGCGGCGGATAGGATTTGATTTGCTAAATGGCTCTACCATGGCAGCATCGTCATTGCTCACCACTGAAACGGGCGTTTCACTCTCATTATGGACGCCGTCGCCATCAAGATGCTGTGCCGTAGTAGGCGTTGCTGGAGTACCAAATGACGATGATGGCGACGACGACGACGACGTCGCTTGCGACTTTCCACCATTCTTTCGCTTTGACTTTGAGAAATAGTCCAAAATGGACGGCTCGTTGCCACCCTTGAATTTGCTGCTCCTCTTGGCGGTTTTCATGATGTGAGACGAATTGCATTTATATTGCACCATTAGCATTCATCTCATGTGCAATGATTTCTGCATGCAGCGCAGCAAAGCCAACGCAGCAACTGCAGCAAAGGCAAAGCTATCGTAAAGAATGATGAGGCATGAGGCAGACTGACCGACCGCCGCGCGCCAAAAAAACCTTCTGGCTATTTTCGACTCATCTGTCACGGATTAGGCGGTATCCGTGACCCGTTACCAGCCGTTGCACATGCATCAGCTTCGGTATCGTAGCTCTTGACCCGGAAAAACTATTTCACCTATGACTGGCTGAACATAGCCGTACGCTAGCTAAAACCAGGCGAGCCGCGATCGTACAGTTTCAAATACTCCGGGTCATCAACTGTCGAAACTGATGTGTACATGTGTACCCTTTTACCATTCACCCAGCACAACGAAAAAAACTGACGACATGGTGCAGTTTGTATCGAGTTGTATTGTAGCAACACCATGGCAATTAAGCTATGGCAACAATTACACTGTTTACTACCTTCCTTCCCTGATGACGGCATAGCACAGATCAAGCAGCGCGCCACGTGAAAATCTCTATCATCAGTGTGTTCTTCCTAAAAGACTCATCATCAACCTACATCAACCCAAGATCAAAAATGACAACCTCCAAAATCCAACCCGAAAACGGCGTCTCCGCCACAACCCTTCCCTTCATCCTCCTCTTCTTCTCCGCCATGATCGCACACGAACTCGCCCTCGAATCACTCTCCACAACCTACCAATTCTTTCCTCACATGGCCACCTCCATCACCCTATTCCAATTTGGATTCTGCGTCCTCCTCCCTCTAACATTATCACTCACCTGCACGGGTGGAGATGCCATCAAATCATTTCCACGATCGTTCCAACAGATTTTGATTTACATAAAGCTCAGTTCTATCGTATATGGCGCGACCGCCTGTGCTACCCATAGTTTAACGTATGTGGGTGTGACGTATGTTACCAAGGTGGTGTTCAAGAGTGCCAAGTTGATACCGACAATGATTGTAGGTGTTGTGATGGATGCACGTGCGGAAAGGGCTGGGAACATAATAAAGAAGAGGAAATATGGTATTTGGGAGTATGGATCGGCGCTCCTTCTTTGTGTGGGTGCAGCTGGATTTTGCATGTCTCCTAAAACCTTTGAGGATGGTGAAGAAGAAGTGGAAGTCGACAATGCAGCAAAGACCGAAGAGGACACGGAAGAATTCATTGAAGGTCAAATGAATCTTGGGGGACATTGGATTGGAATTGGATTGTTGACTATGAGTGTATTTTGTGATGCACTTGTGCCAAACTTACAACAACAACTCATGCGTGGAACATCAAATGCTTTTGATCCATCGTTGTCTTCAAAGGATAGTGATAGTGGAGATGAAGAATCGGAAATGATTCCTTTGAATAATGAAGAAGAAAAAAGACCAGCTCAGCCAATTCCACATCCGGTAACTACAGGTGGGCTATCATCACAGGCACTCATGGTCAATACCAATTCCATCGGATTCACACTCCTACTTCTGTCAACAATATTCCGCAGATCCTTCCTACCAATTGTTTTATTTTTTACAACCCATCCACACTTCCTCATCTTGCATTTGACAGTGGGTATGTGTTTGGGCACTGCGGTTTTGGCATATACTGAATTGATTCGGCGGAGTGATCCAGCGGTTGCGGTATCAGTTGCCACACTAAGAAAAGTGGTTACGGTAATTCTTTCTTATGTATTATTTCGTGAGTTTGGGATTAATTCATTGCATTTGTATAGGTTTGTATCTCTTTCCACCGCACTTCCTAATAATTTGCTTTTCTTCTTGATTGACCAATGTTCCAGCAAAACCAATGACTGGAGTACATGTGTTCTCAGCTGGGCTAGTCATGGGAGGTATGGTAGTGGGGTATATCGGAAAAGGAAGAAAAGGTAGTTAAAGTAAAAGCTATATATCACCTATTGCGGGGCTAGTTGGTTAGGGTTAGTTGGCATACTGGACGAAAAGTCCCTTGCGTTGCTTACATGACAAGATCGGTGCCTCTTGATCAAGTCTAGATTCTGTTACTGCTACACAAAGTCCGGTGTACGGTGTAGATAAGTAGTTATGGTAAATCTAAGTAAAAACTATATTATTATTGTATTCAACCCTGCATGAGTGAAATGTCATTAGCCCTTTTTCTTGCTTCTTCGCTTTTTCCCTCTTTGCTTGCCTCCTTTGTCTCCACCAATTGTTCCAACAATCTGTGCTTGATTCAATTCCTCATTATTTGCGAACTGTGTCATCATGCGTGAATTTGCGGTCAAATCTGCTACTGTCATTTCCAAGTCTTCAATTCTCTGCTTGCCCAATTCGTGCTCTGCTGCTGTGTCGGCGACAATTTTCGTGAGCAAATCCTTCACAATGGATTGTTCCCGTAGCATGCGTTGTGCCGTTGACCGCTGTTTGGACTGTTTTGTTTGAGCTTCCAGCAGAGTAGATGAGAGTTCATCCACTTCCAGCTTTAATCGTTCACTATCCTTTTGCAGGGCGTGAATTTCACGTGACTCTCTATCGGAGATTTGGTTGTCTTGCACGCAGGAAGAAGCCAGTTCAGCTCGTAGACGAGATATTTCACCTTCGTAGTGTTGGGCTTGGTCTTCAAGGGCACTTTGTAGTAGCGCCTCGTATTCTTGGCTTATCATGATGGACTTCTTTGGCGGCGCTGATAGTTTTGAAGCTGATGTAGGTATATGCTGATTGTGGTTGCGCTGGCATGATGCTATTGAATCATCTAGTCCAGCAGACTGATGATGGTTAAGGCCATAAACAGATCCTTGTTTCTCCCCTACAACGTGATTGCCATTCTCCGAGAAAGAGTTGCTGTCTACTCCCTGGTAACTACTGCCAGGAAGGCCAGGCAGAGACGAGGCAACCAATGGTAATGGTGAGTTGGGACACTCAGCACCTGCAACAGCTATTCCCCACTTCATCGACAGCACTGGGCATTCTACCAAATCTCTCCTATGCACAAATTTACCATTATCATAGTCCCAAATTCTTCCCGTTGCTAATTCCAAAGAATAAGGATGTCCCTCTAGAGTATAATGCTGTGCAGCATGTTTCAGTGTGTAGCGACCACACCCGACGATTCCGCATGTTAGACAGACCCAGAGTGTAGTAGACATTCCACACTGGTGGCATGTCAAAGGATGAGACTTTGATGCGTGTGCAGCGACTGAAGAGTCTAGTGATTCAGATACGTTACTCTGATCAATTTTACTTTGGTCATTCGTTTGCAATACTTTCCGTGGTGCTGTGGGTGATAATAACAAAGGTGATTCTGCAGATGGAGATCGCAGTATGGAACCTGCACTAGTTTCCATGTAACACCCTCTCTGGAAAATTTCTTGGCATGCAGTACAATTGGCTAAAGGAGGCCCGGTAAATTTCATTTCATTAACACAAGAGGATTTTTGGGAATAACCATTGTGAATTCCATTGTTGTCATGAAAACCATTTGAGCCTGAGCACCATCGAGAGCATTTATGCTGTGGTTTCAACTCAGGCAGTCCTAATTGTGTAGGCTCAATGAGATTTAAGCAGACTGGGCAGCATGGTAGAGCAGCGTGGTCAAATGCCATTACGTCCGAGTTTATTGTTGTGTTGTTGTTGGCGGTGCCAGAGGTCGTCGGTAGAATTGAGAGAGTACTGACTGGAAACGCTTTTATAACAGACCAAGGAGCATTGGATGCAGAGTCATGATTAAGTAAGTTGCTGTAGTGCGAAATCAGACTGTTTCTTTCATTTTCTGCACCCGACAATGCCAAAAGGACAATATCTGCTGGAAAATTTGTACAATTTGAGACATTGTTGGATGTAATGACTCCACAGACAGATAGCTGGGGATAATTTGTTGGTGGTGCCGCATTTTCCTCGGTTCGACATTGATGACCATTATCTTCTTCATGATCGTCATTATTTGATTTGGCACCAGCAGAGAAAAGGGTATGTCGTGATTCATTTGGACAGAGACATGGATGAATTGATTTTCGTAGCTCTACCTCTGCATCAATGAGCCTGTTCTGTCCATCCAGAGAATTGTTCATCGATCTATCCTGCATCATTCCATTGGAGGGAACCTCATTTTGAGAATCAAGAACGGAGATGAGACTTCGAGTCAAAGAAGTTGGTACCAACACAGCTAATATTTTTGCCTCGCCAAAAGACACCGCACCCCTTTTGTTGTCGTTCAAATTCACAGCAGTATTGTGCTCAAACTTCACGCTGGCGTCGTTTGCTGTTAGTAAATCCGCAGGTGAAGAAAATGGCAGTAAATAATCTGACGAGAATCTCTCTACACTGCAGCAACAGCATGAACATTCTTCATCACTTTGTTGCTCGCTACTATCAGCAGAACAATTTCTAGACGAATCTGTGCAAAAATTGTCCTGTCGCTCATCAGATTCCTCGTCATGTGTATAGTGACTGCGACATCGATATAATCGAATGGATGATGCCCTTCGTACTGCTATGGTATAATCACATTCGCCCTTGTTCGCTGCATCGTTTTTTGACATTTTCACCATCACCAACTCATCATCACCATCATCATCCGTCGCGATGCTGGGCGCTGGGACATAGGCTAGGTGGAAGCTGTGAGGAGAGCCACTCATATTCAAAGGAACAAGTAAAATGTTTCGTGCATTTGTAGAGATAGGCTGGAAATAATAGTAGATTGTTGAACTGGGAGCTGGGAGGAGCCTACTGAGTCGCTGGTGGTGGTGGTGGTGGTGGTGCGATGAGCGATGGGCGAGCGCGCGAGGGGGGAGCGAGAGGCAGGGCGGGGGGGCTTTCGCTATGCAGGGGAGTGAGTCAAAATAAAATGATGGTGATGGGGAAGAGCTGGATGTGGTTCTATGCATGGGGTGGAAAGGGGGGAAGGTGGATGTGAAGTTGTTCCACGTGGAACTACTTCGTGTTGTCCTACATACATACCTATACATACCCCCCCCGGGTAGGTATTGTACCTCTAGGACAATTCTTCCGCTATGTGTAGGATTATATTTTTTCTAACTTGTTCTAACCCTTGGTTTCCTGCCGAGACGGCCGAACTTTTTTGGCGAAAGAAACAATTTTTACCCTCCGTCCTAACGGCAACCCTCCGCCCCGATCAAGCGCTCATCGAGAAATCGAGAGGTTCCGAAATTCCGAAACCACTGGGCAATATTCCGAACGCCACAT
The DNA here is from genome assembly GCA_037356235.1 of Bacterosira constricta. Taxonomy (NCBI): domain Eukaryota; phylum Bacillariophyta; class Thalassiosirophyceae; order Thalassiosirales; family Thalassiosiraceae; genus Bacterosira; species Bacterosira constricta. Next base: position 11,635 of record JAZGVS010000115.1, read on the forward strand.
GACACCATCATCTAGCAGCGCGATGGCTGTCGCGGCGGGCGGCAACCTATTATTGTTCGCTGATTTACAGCACATGCATGAAAACCACGTCGATTTGGACGATGATTCATATTTATCAGCGTACACGTGAAAGGAATAAAATTAGGACAACTATCCAGCTTATCCTAGGCGGTGCTGGGAGAGGGTAAGCCGAATAGGATAGGATAAGATAGGATCGGGTGCAACAGTGAGACTGGTGCGGATGTGGACGATGCCGAACTGGGGGCGACGAATTACCCATCAGCTGCTGCTTGCAACGGCTCTTCTTCTGACCGTTATTGCCGGCCTTTCAAATCCGCATCAGCATCACTCTCTTTCCAACAAAAAGGTGTGCATCATAGGGGGAGGCCCATGTGGGCTCTTCTTCGCGAATCATTTGCTTCAGCAAGATCCTACCGTTCAAGTGTGTGTGATCGAAAAGGCACCCCGGGACGGCAATCCTGATTTAAATGCATTTGGATTTGGTGTCGGAGGACGATTGAAGCGTTGCATGGATGATTCAGGAATACCTGGATTGGTCGATGAAGTAGATGCAGTCAGTGCCCCAACCTCCCTTCCTGGATTGCGTATTATTCGTCGATTGGATTTGTGTAGTCTTCTCCGATCTTATCTAGAGGATCAATTTGGTTCAGATCGTTTTGAGTGTTTATACGAAACGAAAGTGTTGGGAGTGGAATTAGATGCGAATCAGTTGCAAGTAGAATCAACATCAAAACAAGAGGAAGAAGACAACATGAGCAAGAAAAAATCCGGAATCACTTATGATTTGCTGGTTGGTGCAGACGGGATCAATTCCTCAGTGCGTCGGATGCTAGTGGATCGTGACATAGTAACAGAAGAACACTATACCAATTGCCCAGTGAAATGGAAGGCACTTCGACTACCGCCCCAAAGTGACTTAAGTCCAACTGCGTTTCAACCATTAGCGCATCCAGATAATTTATTATCAGGTGCTGTGTTGCCCCGGTATCCAGAGGGACACACAATGCTAGTGTTTTGGACTGATGGAAACGACAACCCCGGTGGTATAGACACAGTGCAGCAACTGTGCCAGGAAATAACTTCTGCTGTTCAAGGCAAGATACCGAAGAAGAATTTATATCGAAGATTAACCTGGGGGAAACGCGTATCAAAAGAGAAAGAAGCTATCAAAATTGAATTTGATGAAAAGGATGTTGAACGCTTCCTTAATTGTAGGCCAGGTCGAGAACATTTTATGAAGATTGATCAGTATCACTACCATGCCCTCAATGACACGTCATCGCCAGCAGTGGCTTTAATTGGGGATGCTGCACATGGTATGTACTCATTTCTTGGGCAAGGTTGTGCCTGTGGGTTTGAAAGCTCGTTACGGCTATCTAAATGCCTTGCAGCGCATAGGTCTATCAGATCCGCTCTGGAGGCCTACTCCCAAGAGGCTGTTCCCGAGGGACATGCTATTTCTGATTTGAATCTTATAGCGCACACTGTTTCACCTAACACTCGAGGTGGGTTTGCAAAATTTGTTGGCATGTCTCAACTACTTCTTAACGGAATCCGAAGGAAAATGGTAGTTATGCGGGTGAATGACGACATTAAATACCAGGAGTTGCTAAAAGAGAATAGACTGGCAATTTTAATGAGCCGCCAGATTTGGAAAAAGTATAGGCAGGCAGTGGAACACAAACAATCTTTTGAGTAGGTAAATTACTTTCACGGGTGCAAATCACATGAGTTGTTTCCATTGTCTCTTGTTGAGATGCAGTGCTGCTGTTCATTGTATTGTACCTAACAACAAGCAAACTGATTTATTTAATTTGTATTTCTTACCAAAAGTGGAAAGCATTTAGGCTCACTACTTGGCAAGCTGCCTTTCAAAAGAATAACAATTCACCTGGATAAATGAAAAGCTAACAAAGAAACTTAGGTTACTTGATTTATTAAGAGAAAAAATCCATCATGTAAACAGCAAGTGGATTCATACATGCAACAGCATGGATGTGTGAGTGTCATTAACATAGTGTGGCGAGAGTGGAAATGATATAGTGTAGGAAAGAAGCACACCTGAACAAAAAGTCGCTCATGATTCTTGGGCATCCTTGTGCTCCAGCTTTTCAAACTCTCTTTCATACACATATACTCCCTGCAGATACCATGCAGTGAGTACCACAGGTTAGATTTCGCATTTTTGTCACAAAACATCTGCAAAATATGTGCACAAGTAATCTTACCTTTATCTTCCAATAAGCCTCTTCCAACGCCTTAGGATCTGATTCAATGTAAGCATTGCATGTCGCCACCGGATCATGAAAGCCATGATCATTAGTAACATTGAACTTTTTTGCAAGTGCTGGACATTCCCTTGTGAACCGATTGCCACTGACATTTCCACAAAACGCAAGATTGAACACAATACGCATATTCTTGAAATGATCTGCCGAACAACCAGTTGTATCACCAACCGCAAAGTACGCATAGGGAAGACCCCACAAATGTGGGTCAGGAATTATTCTTTTGGATGTATCTTCCAACCCTGCACTATCAATCGCATCTTGCAAATTTGGTGGAATGTCAGGAGAAAAAACCCATGCTTTGATGTAACGATTCTCGGGATCCCATTCCAATGCATAGATACCACCACCGTTATCATTGACAGGAGCGCCTATTGTATCAATACGATCGTGTACGGCGGTGCATCCTTCGTTGGCCCATTGGTGTTGCGCCATCACCCAGCAATTATCTGCAGCTTTACTAGTTTGAAAGTCAGGTTGGCCCGTGAAGGTGTTTGGAATTCCAGCTGCGCAGAGGAAACGGAATGGTCAGACAGTTGAATGTAAGAAGTTTACCATCACAATCACTTGATCTTAAGCGATAGAACTCACTGATCCATTCCCAGTCGCCAGTTTTAGCGTAAGAAGGAACATGTGCATACATGTCACATTGATCAGAGGTATGAAGTGCTGTCTTAGCCGTTGTTTGCCCATTGACACCTTTGACAAAAATAGTGGAAGGGATGCATAGTTATGCAATGCAATTTATCCAGAAAGGTAGAGACAGAGTAAAGCAGATATTAACATACCTTCTAACACATCTATCTCGCCATTCCTAGGCCAAGCAGCTTCGTCCGTCATCCAAAAGGCAGGCCACACCCCGCAGCCATCAGGCATATGCCTCACATCCAAGATAAACAATCCACGATCAAATCGTTTCTTCCCCTCCAGACGAACGGAATCACGGGGTCCTTCTTTTGTCGGTGCCGATGACATGAAGACAAATTCTTCGCTTTCGCCAGTCATTGGATCCTTTTCGATAACAACGCTGGCAATATCTAACTTATCCGCTTTTTGTTTTGACACATACATGTTGTATCCTGCTGAACCTATGGAGTCCGGACCATCGTAAAAGTCATAAAAGGAGAAAAAGTCTTTGCCTTCCTGAGATTGGACAAGACGGTAGGGCCCGGTTGGGACAAGGGAGCCTGTCTTCACTTGAGTGTAGTGGATGGCACGCATACCACCAAGGACAGCGAGGGTCGAGAGGATTATGATGGTGGCGTTTCTGCATTTTTCTCTTGCACATAAAGGTTTCTCTCTAATGCCGTTGACGTCCCCGATGAAAGAGGAAGACTGACTGTTGAACTCCATTTGTTTCATGTTGTCATGATGCCCGCCATCTTTGTTGAGGAGAGGAGAGTTTTCTAGCTGCTGCTGGGCTGCCATGACGTCTCAATCTCTATAGTTTGTTGCGGTGGTGGTGGTGGTGGTAGCAGCGGTTTGCACTCTACAGACGAACAGAATACAGATCAACAACTGTCAACAACACATTTTATGCAACGGCAAAATCATCACGAAGAAGCTGGAATCTACTGGAATGGATGCGAAGAAGAACAAGGAATCATCGGAGACGGACGCGGAAATCGGAGAGGCGTCGTCATTGTACCATATGTATCGTACATAGGTACCTAGGTACTGGTATATAGGTACTATGGTATTGTAGGTAGGTACGATACGTACCTATTGGCACAAGACATATGTAGCGGGTGGCGCGTGTGGAAACGTCCGTCACAGGTACCATACGATACCTACCGTACGTTTGGACCGCTCTGCAGTAGGCACTTTTACGTACGTACGTACCATAGTCAAGCGGCATATCGTNTAGCTGCCCAACAGATGCAGTCGTTCGCTGTGTTTAATGCAGCGCAGAATGCTATGCGCATAGCTGCCCAAGAGAAGGATAGGTATGAAAAAAGAGCGTTCGAGATATGGGTTAGATCTGAGGAACAGCATGCCGATGGCTGGGAGCAAAGATATCGAGAGCTAGTCCGCTACAAAGAGAACAACCAAGATAATTGCAATAATGTCCCACTCAACTATAGAGATCCTGATGATCTCACTTTAGGTGAGTGGGCGAAGAAACAGAGGGAATTGTACAGTGAGGGGAAACTGGATGAAGAACGGGTGGACAAACTTCGGCTTAAAGGATTCGATTTGGAGTGCGAGACTTCTCCCGATTCGTTTACTGAGGATGAGCATTGGAATGGCAAATTGAAAGAGTTGGTGAGTTTCTTTGAACTTTATTATATCATTTCTTCCACAGGTGACATCTAACACTGAAACTATTTTCATCATAAATGCAATTCAGATTGAATACAGAAATAAATTCTCGCATACTGATATCCCCATCACCTATCCATTCGGAGAAACGTTAGGCCAATGGGCTCACAAACAGCGAGAGCTTTACAATGAAGATAGACTTGATGAAGATCGACATATCCTCTTGGAGGAAAATGGATTTGTGTTCGAACCTGGGACTAATTTAATAAGAACTATCATCGATGAAGCTTGGAAGCGAAACTATGGAGAGCTCGCGCAATTCAAACGCGATAACGGGCATTTAGAGGTAATAATGCTGTGTCTTAGGGATAGAAATTTCAGTGTCATATGATCGCAAAGTTCTCATCAATGAAGACATTTCCCAACGCTCTGTTTTCCTCAGGTGCCATCAAGATACAAAGCCAGGTATTTGACAATATGAATTTATCGTATGTTTCACATCATGTGTCTAATATCATGACTTAGTACAATATATTGTTTCATCTTCCTTTTTATTGAGCCAGTAAATGTTCAGTCAATTTGGAAAATTGGGTTCAAAAGCAGAAGAAGTTATTCCGTCAAAAGTTTCTAACAAGAAAACACATCAAAATGTTGGAAGAGCTTGGACTTGACCTCGCGGCAAGGAAGAAGCACGCCGGGAGCGCCCTTCTTGAAAAATGGGACAATACTTATAACAGTCTTCTCGCTTACAGGTATGTTGCAATTAACCTGCATTATATTTGCTAAGATGCTTGCTTTCGTTTTCAATTGCAGTGATTTGTCGCTTATTCTGCTTCTGGCCTTAATCATCAGGGATGAACACGGGCACTGCAATGTAACAAAAAGTGCTGGCCCATTAGGTTATTGGGTCAAGACACAGCGCACAAACTTCAAGAAGGGCAAGCTGGCAGAAAATAGGATCCAACGCTTGTTGATGATTGGATTCGACTTCGACCCAACGAAAAAGTGCGGAGATGAGGTTATCACTTTACCTTCTGATAACGACACAATCTTCACTTCTCCAACGTGGTTCAGTAACTTTGACGCTCTAAAATCGTTTGTAGAAAATAATGGACATGCTGACGTTCTTCCAGGATACAACAATAATATTGATGGCTGTTTGCACACATGGATTGAGACACAGAAAAGCTTTTTTGAACAAGGTAGTATTCCTCCGCTTCAGGTTGAAATGTTTGAAGAACTGGGAATTGACCTTAGCAAGAAATATAACTATGACACTATGGGTAGAAATGATGTGATTTGGTTCACTACCTTCGATGCGGTCAAGGAATATCACGAAGAAAATGGCCATACAGACGTGAGTGCATTGAATTCAATTATTAGTCAGTCTACTTGACAAATGTGTTTCTTATGTTTGACTGACATCAAATGTTGGTCCACAGATTCCATTTGATTACAAAACCGGTAGTGCGTTTGGAGGGTGTCGGAACCTGGCCCGGTGGATTCAGACACAAAAGACACTTTACAAAAAGAACAAACTCTCCGAAGATCGAACGCAGAGGCTACAAAGTCTGGGCATAGACCTAAGTGCAAGGAAGAAACTCCAAAGTGCAATGGATGAATATCCTGTTCTGGGTGAAAGGCCCGAAGATAATTTGTGGTTTGAACATGATGATGGTGTCCAGAGGAGAGTTCCGAGCACATGGAAGTTCCCACATGGAAGTTGTCTTCAAGAAATATATGTTTCGTATCACTGTCAGAGCTACTACTTGGAAGATAACAAAGCAATAAAAATATCGCCAATGAAATTGTTTGTGCCCGCTGACATCGTGAATAAAACAAGTGGCGTGAGACGTCTTCGTGATGTGAAGCTCATTTGCGGAATTATTGATAAAGAATGTTTGCGCAGAGGAGCGGTTGTTGAAGGTGTCATGACGGAAGAAGTGGCCAGGCGTTGTGTGCAACTAGGTGCCCGGGCCTTGAACATCCGACCAATGGCAGATGGAAAATCTGTTACTGTCTTGCATATGAATTGGTCAACAGTGAATAGGATGAAGAACCCGGAAGGCAGAGTCGAAAATGATGGAATCATAGGTGACAGACGTGTTACGACACAAGTGGTACATCAAAATAGCATCAGTAGATAATTTTTGTACAGACTTTCTGGCTCTTTGTGAGGTTGGGCACGGCCATAAATTTCAATATGCTCTACTGGTCATATTTTAGTCGAAAGATGTCTGCAAACCTCTCAACAAAATCGCCTTTTGCTGTCTTTGTTTTCTTGTTCATTGGCAATGTCTAAGGAGGAGCCCCCACCATACCACTTTGAACGTTGTTCTGATTGCAACTATTTTGTTCCTTTCTATCTAGAGAAGAAGGGATCCTATTGTGCAGAATGTGAGTTTGAGCAAGTTAAATTGATTGTGTAATATCTAAGTAAAAATTAGTAACACCATGCAACTTTGGGAGATACTCAGGACCAGGGTTTTGTACCCGAGTGTTTTAGTCGGGTGGTTGGGTTGTCGGTTATTGCATGAAAGTGAGAAAGGTGGTTAGTTGGGTTTCGGGTATAGACCCGACTAACCGAGCGATTTCTCGGGTATTCGGTTATGGTTAGATATGGTTAGTTTTTAAGGATAACCCTCCTTCCAACTGAGGAATTCAGTATGTATGAGCGGGAATTTCAGGAAAGTAGCACGCCTGTCGAATAATCAACGCCCAATCCGAAAGGACCATGGCGACCGCTGACCGTTGGATTGGTAGCGCAAGACTTCTTAAATAATTATTGAGATATAGTTTTTATTTTTTTTATTCGACATAAAAAATTCAAAATAGGCCACAAGAGGATCAACTCAGCGTGATTTAGCCCAAAATTGTTGACCATTTCATACCCGACCCGACCCGAGCAAAAAAGTGGTTGGTTGGTTATCTCAATATAACCGAATCCTACGACGGGTGGTTAGTTGGTTAGGGGAAATAACCATAACCGACGGGGATATCGGGTATTCGGGTACGGTTAGTTTTCGGGTACGAAACCCTGATCACATCCCTTTGAATAGACAATGTGCCATTAATAAGAGAGTGCGGGAAATAGGACTGGTTTCCATTTTTGGTTTCCGGAAATTGGCAACATTTCTCAAAAGTAAGGGGGTTGCCCGCAATATAACGAATCAAGTTGTCGCGCCCTACCTTCGATGCAGATAGTCTGTGTGTGACTCGTTCTAATTTATTAGCGCTATCTGCTCCCATCACTGGGAGTCAGGTGCGACTGAAACTACTCAATAAAAGGGTTACGTCGACTGAAGAGATGTTTTTTCTCTCACGACTGAATCGCCAAGAAGCGGATGGCCGAAGAAGCCTCGCAAAAGGTTTCGACCAAACCGATGAACGACAATTCTAACAAAGAAAGTTACCCCCGCAAATTCTATTTTTTAGGAAACGATACACAGGAAGGGATTGCGGTGGCCACGTCAGGCACGGGTGGCCTCATCACGATGACGAAGCGGCAAATTTTATTNGAATCCTCCACCTTCTTACAACCCTGTCGGAGAAGCAAAAAGAGGACAGAATATCCTCGAAAGGACCGCAGTATCAGCAGTAGCATGGCTCCGCAGTCGTGACAAATTTGAAGCTTTGTATCTGCCACGAAACGTGATCAGCAACGACGAGGCGAAATCTTTACTTCTCGGCACCATCTCGAATGAGGCAAGCACTGTACATCCAAAAACAGTTCCGAAAGACATCCTCAAGAATGAGCAGATGTCCCAGCCGATATTTCTGTGGGGATGTCAATCGACAAGAGCGAAGCATCTGAAGGTTTTTTTTTCCATGATAATGACGGAAAGCCATACGATGATGAGATCAAAGCCATTGTGAGGATGACCGTATCCGTTCCTATTCCTCTCGGCGTGCAGCTGCAGACTGGTAATACTGACCAAGGTGTGTACAGCTGCTTGAGGAGATTGATGACCCTTTCTTGTCGTTCTGGCTCAAAAATCTCAACAAACATGACGTCGATTTGCAGAAGATACTGCTCAACGAGGATTCACTGAAGGCGTACAATATCTACCAAGCAGCCACCGGCATAACTATGTCAGCAGTCCCTTTTCCATATACCGATCCAGACGAGGACGATGTGGATATGGAGGAAGAAGTTGCAACTTTATCGAACGACTGCAACGATATCACATTCAGCAACACAAATGAAATATTGACAAGGAGCTCAATGCTTTATCTCCCTGTCGTGGTAGTAAAACACCCCCTCTCCGTCGTGGTAGCAGGATGCTCGACAGAGAAATCGATACCGATGAGTTGTACCTTACACTCAGGAGCCAGTCGAGCGTCTCACCGTTACGGAAAAGGCAGAGTTTAATGCAAAATGTCTAGCCTTAGGTGCTGTTTACGATAGCGCGACTGGAAAAGTCACACCCTCAAAGCTGTCTGATTTCGTGGCAGCTGTACGAGATCAAACCAGCAAAACAAGCCAGCGATAGGCAGGAATATCAGCTCTGACTAGCATCGAGGAGGCAGTCTCTGAGCAAGATGATTACTTGGCACATTCAGTTGATATGCCAAAACTCGACAAGGTCTCAGTCGCCTTCGTTGCTCAGGCTCAATTCTCTGACGAACCAATCAAGTCCCTTGCAATTAACACGGGAGTTGGAATGGTAATTCCAATGCTGATGCCCGACTCTGTCACGATTGCCGAGGCCAAAGCAAATCAGGCTGACAAGAGTGAAGCTGAAAACGTTGTGGTTGTGGATGAACACGAGTCTCGCAAGACTCAGCTGTCGACGATGTTCATTCCTACACAAGAGCTTCTTGATATGCCCTCGCCCTCGCTCCTCAGCACGCTTGGGAATCTGGTAGTTTTATGCATGTTTTACTTCAAATTCCAACTGACGGGACTCAGTTCGACGCCGAGCGTAGCATATTATATCCTCTCCTTGGCAAATATCATTTTACAGCAAAGGACGCTCGAACATCATTCAAAAATTGTACGCAGCAGCTCAAGCTTCATAAAAAAGAGAGTACGATATCTATGTA